>OW804098.1:117299675-117561512 GCA_942159475.1 Sthenelais limicola
TCCACCACCTCCTCCACCTCCACCACATCCACCAAATCCTCCACCTCCAACTCCTCCTCCACCTCCTCCTCCACTCCTCCTCTTCAGCCACCTCTTCCTCCACCTCCCCCACCTCCACCACCTCCTCCACCTCCACCAAATCCTCCACCTCCATCTCCTCCTCTACCACCTCTTCCTCCTCCTCCACCACCTCCTCCACACCTCCACCACATCCACCAAATCCTCCACCTCCAACTCCTCCTCCACCTCCTCCTCACTCCGCCTCTTCAGCGACATCTTCCTCCACCTCCTTTTTCCTCCACCTCCCCCTCCTCCACCTCGTCCTCCTCCTCCACATCCACCACCTCCTCCACCTCCACCACATCCACCCCCTTCTCCTCTACCCCCTCCCCCACCACCTCCTCACTCCTCTTCAGCCACGACTTCCTCCACCTCCTCCACCACCAGCACAACCTCCTCCTCCACCTCCCCCCCTCTCCATCCTCCCTCCGCCCTACCTCCTCCGCCTCCCCTTCCTCCTCCCACTCCTCCTTCCTCCTCCTCCCCCACACCACTACCTCCTCCTCCACCTCTCCTCCTCCTCCTCCACCACCACTATCACCTCCATCTCCACCTCTCCTCCTCCTCCACTACCACTATCACCACCACCTCCACCTTCTCCACCTGCTCTCCTCCACCTCCTTCCCCTCCATCTCCTCCTCCTCCACCCTCGTGCTCCTCCTCCACCACCACTATCACCACCACCTCCACCTCCTCCTCCTCCTCCTCCACCACCACTATCACCACCACCTCCACCTCCTCCACCTCCCTCCACCTCCTCCACCTCCTCCTCCACCTCCTTCCCCTCCACCCTCCTCCTCCTCCACCTGTCCCTCCGCCTCCACATCCACACTACCCTCCCCCTCCACCTCTTCTCCTCCTCCTCCTCCACCACCACCACTATCACCACCACCTCCAACCTTCTCCACCTCCTCCTCCACCTCCTTCCCCTCCATCTCCTCCTCCTCCTCCTCCTCCTCCACCACCACCACTATCACCACCACCTCTACAACCTCCTCCATCCCCCTCCACCTCCTCCACCTCCTCCTTTCTCCCCGCCTCCAATTCCTCCCCATCAGTCTCAGCTGAGACCTATTACCTATTTACAATACCTTTTGGTCTTACTCCTGAAGACATACAAGCGAGCCTCTCTCCCTCTACTGTAGAAATCTCTTCCAACAGATCCGATACACGGATCAGAGCCTCAATAGCTACATCTCTGTGCATTACGGAAATCTATAGGCTAAACATGGATAAAGGACCATATTGTGTATTGCATTAACTAAAGATCGGTATCAAACAAATGTATCTCAAAATAATTGTAGATGCAGAACTTAAAATCCTAGAGACTTCCCTGAAAAGTATTAGTTCAGAAATCATAGAGACATATGCAGTGAATATGGAACTGTCTCTTTGAAAATTCAATACAAATATTTTGTTTTTGCAAATTCCTTATTTTCTTATTCCTGCCTTCTTGGCTACTACATACTAAAGACCTGTCCACACACAGCCGATTTGCCTCCCGATTGCCCCCCGATTTGGGTCTCCTGATGAATCCTATGATTACATTTCCAATCCTGGTTTATGTTTTTGAAATAACATGAACCAGAATTGGAAATGAAATCGTAGGATTCATCGGAAGACCCAAATCGGGAGGCAATCGGGAGGCAAATCGGCTGTGTGTGTGCAGGGTTTAAGAGATGTAGTGTTAATCAAGGTAATACAAACTAACCGTCTACTTTGAAAGGAAAGAAGCATTTTTAACAAGGCCCATGGTGTATAGTAGGCAAGGATATAGGATATGGGTCAGATTTTCAGAAAATGTACAACTGGCAGCTGTACACATTTAGGAAATTCTGCTAAATTAGACTGAAAAATGATGAATACCAGGTATTTCTGAGTATATTTTGTATCGCATTGATTTAAAGTATCTGTTGTGTTATGTTAAACTGCATTTTCAAGTTGATTTTTGTCTTAAATTTGGGTTATTTGAGGAGATTGGTGAAGGCGAATTGTACATTTTCTGAAAATTTGACCCATATGATATACAAATAGGATATAGGATAGGATAGGATAGGATATACAAATATTATCTAGACCCAGACATGATAATCTTTTGACAGACATCTGGGGTATGTTGCACAACAAGTCTTTATTTAATATGTGATGTGTTTCAGGAAAATGAGTCATAAGTCGCAAAATGGATATTTTTCAAAGTTATCTATTTATAAGATACCTTTGTTGGAATATTCTAATTCTTGGGCTGCTTAATACCGCTAATAACATTAATACGTGTACAACATTTCAAGGCAATGTATTGTATATCTCTATGCAATTCTAAGGTCATCTTATGAAGTATATTTTGGTACTTAAATAATCCTCCACCCAACAATATTAATAACTTTTTTTCAAAAAAACTTAGATATCAAACTTAAAATATAGAAACACTACTTAGATGTCCTATTGTTTACTACCATTAGAATCGGCTTGATCTCATCTTTTCAAATACGATGACATATCAAAATCCATATTTTGAGACTTATGACTCATTTTCCTAAAACGGGTCACATATTGTCTTTCCTTGGCTACTTGTCCTTGCTGTGCAGCTGGTGAGGACCTTTAAAGGAAGGCATTGCTTTTTTGGCCATCATATGTGATGTGTTTCAGGAAAATGAGTCATAAGTCGCAAAATTTTTGGTGGGTTGATCACTTATAGCTATATCAATCGATGTATCAAATTTCAGGACAATCTATATATTATGTCCTTTCGTTTTAAAGGTCCTCATATGGACTACATTTAGTAACTTTACTGTTTATTGACCCCCAGAAATATTGGAAACTTTTTTTTCCAAAACGAAAATATCAAACTTAAATTCTAGAAATACTTATTAGGTTATTAGACTGTTTACTATCGTTGGAATCAGCTTGATCTCATCTTTTCAAATATAATGGTATCTCAAAATCTATTTTTTGCGACTTATGACTCATTTGCCTGGAACACATCACATATTTAAACAGTTACACAAAGACAGTATTTGTCGCTGGACATTTACTAGTGAAGCAGCTAAATATACTCTATAAGATGACCTATGAAATACATTGATATATTTAATAAGCTGTCTTAAAATTTGCTACATGAATTCATACGACTTAAAGCTATTATTATATTTAATGAGTGTTAATAGTTATATTAAAACTATTGCTTAAACATTCTTGTAGCTGAACTTCGGCAGTCAATGACTGAGAAATGTTGAACCCTACAAATCACCTTCATTAATAAGCTGGAGATCCCCTCTGATATATATATATGGGTCAGATCTTCAGAAAATGTACAATTCACCTTCACCAATCCTCTCAAATAACCCACATTTAAGACAAAAATGAGCTTCAAAATGCAGTTTAACATAGCAGAACTGATACTTTAAATCAATGTGATCCCAAATATACTCAAATATTCTCGATATTCATCATTTTCCAACCAAATTTAGCAGAATTTCCTAAATGTGTAGAGCTGCCAATTGTACATTTTCTGAAAATCTGACCCATATATAAATGCTTTATTTTCTCAATAAACAGTTACAATAGACAGGAAAATGGATAATATACTTTCTGTGCCCTCACAGCTCTTCCAAGAAACCCAGAGTTACTTTTACTTTTATTGATAAAAAACTACTAACTACTATGTCCCCATAACACTAAGATTGACATACCTTGGTACATCGTTTTCTACTAGAATATAACAATAATTAAATAGAATATCAGCACCTCTAAATGTGATGTGTTTCAGGAAAATAAGTCATAAGTTGCATTAATGATTGGTTAAAAACAAATGCATGATGGGAAAGATGGGGACTTGTGCCATGAAATCTTGTATGAAATATGAATATTGACATTAGAGGGTTAATAAATAGTCCATGCTGAACATGGCATGTTTCTACAGATTTTATCCTGTACCAGTAGTCCCATAATAATTATTATTAAACTGTTTGATTTAGCAAAAGTTGAGGCATTTGGCTTAAAAGAAATGAGAAAAAAGGGAGAAATGAGATGAGATGAGATGAGGTATGTGAGATAAAGGCTACATTCTCTGATATAAAGATAGACTTAACGGCCTAGTCCACTAATTGCCCGGAAAGCAACGTATCTAGAGTGAGTTATGCATAGTGCGTATGTCACTAGTGAGTTACTGGGGTTCTCATAGCAACAAAACTGTTTTACTAAGATTACAGCTGAAATTCAAATTTATTACTTGTTTTTTTTCTATTCTCATGATTAAAAGCATATAATTATATAATGTATTTATGTATCAATTTTATTCCCAATTTTATATATGTGATCCGTTTCAGGAAAATGAGTCATAAGTCGCAAAATATGGATTTTGATATATCACATTATTTGAAAAGAGGAGATCAAACTGATTCCAATGATAGTAAACACTAAGAACCTAATAAGTATTTCTATATTTTAAGTTTGATATTTTTATTTTTGAAAAGGAGAGTTTGCAATATATCTGGATGGGTAATTACCACTAAAGTAACTAAATATACTCCATACAAAGGCCTTCAAAACAGAAGAATATATTCAATACAATGTCCTGAAATTTCGTACATGAATTTATATGACTATAAGTGCTAAACCCTCTATAGGTCAGAACTTTACAATAAAGATATCTTGTGAAAATAACACTTTGAAAAATACCAATTTTGCAACTTATGACTCATTTTCCTGAAGCACATCACATATACATCTTAAGGAAAAAGGGAAGAAGCATCTGTATTGTTTTCGTTACAAATCCTTCTGTGAAAACGAAATTCTCAGGTCTTCCAGGTATCCCTGATTCGTTTGATGACAGTCAACATAGATGGGTCAGATTTTCGGAAAATGTACAATTGGTAGCTGTACACATTTAGTCAATTCTGCAAAATTAGGCTGCAATTTGGTCAATACTAGGTAAATTCGAGAATATTTGGCATTGCTTTGATTCTAGCAATCGGTTTGGCTAGGTTGAACTGTATTTTGAACTTTTTTTTCGTCTGAAATTTGGGTTATTTGAGAAGATTGGCCAAGTTGAATTGTACATTTTCTGAAAATCTGACCCAGATAATGTTACAATAGAAAGCAGTCTGCTTATTGGTTAAATCCTCGTCGTACATTTTCAGCATTGATCTAGACATACAAGTTTTTAAAAAAATGGTACAAAATATTATTGACCACTAAATAACCACAAGTAACGCTATACAAATAACAAGTATGAGGTATTAAAGCTGCTTTCCCTAATGACGCAATTGTTGGTTTTACCTGTTTTTCTTGTAATTACCTTCAAATTAGTTACCAAAACTTAGAATCAGGGGTCTCTCACATAACAACAAGTTTGCCTAAGCTGTAATTTCAAGGATTCAATAGATTATCCTGCCGTCGATTTCAAATTTTGTTTGCTGTTTTACTTTTCATGGTGGCGGCAGGTGGCAGCACTGAGTGGACACTTTTCTTATTCTGTACTATAGAGCATATAGAGCTTCAAACATTACTCAGTGCTGCCATCTGCCATCTAGGTTTTCATCAACGTTCACCGATAGCAGAGTAATTGATTTAAACCTGTATTAAATGTCTTCAAAACATTATCAAATCAAATCAAACTAGTGGGATAAGGTGAGACAGGGTCTCAGGGTTCTAAAAAAATAGGATAGAAGTCAACTTTGAGATCTTTATCCCAGACTCCTGGGAGTGCAGCTTTAAGGAGGCTGGCCACAATTTCGAAAAGTCATCAGATTTTTCCCAAATTGCTTCAGTGATAGTTTCAAGTATCCTGAATTCGAAAATGCCATTTATAAATGACCTTTCCATATTCATTTCTCCACTGTGGGGCCGATCTCCTGCAGGGAGCTTTACTATTGGCGGCTATGGGAAAATGTCATAATCCAAAACATTTTCGCATATTTCACCAGACAAAAGTGATCAGATTTCTTTCAAACTCACATATCATATTCTCATAACCCCGGACCCCAGACACACATATTATGTAACTACAAACCGGTGCTAATGCCAAATACTTGTCAATGTATACAATATAGTTAATCCTATGAAACCCTATTGTTATATCCTGTGAGGAGTTCTATACTGACAGACATGCCTGACAGTGTTGAGCTTGAAGCCTCACAACTGGGTGGGGAAAAAGGGGGTAACCCTCATATCCTGGAATGTCAGGAGTGCCCTACCCAAACATAACCACATATGTGATCTCCTGCTTATGACAGGGGCTGACATTATGGCCATACAGGAGACATGGCTTAACGGCTGGGTCCTGGATGGGCAGGTCAAGGTGCCTTCGTACCAGCAATATAGAACAGACAGGGTGATCAAAAGAAAGGGAGGTGGCCTGATGGTCTACATAAAAGATGAATATGTAGTAGATGATCAAGTACTGTCACACCTAAATGTGCAGACTAAGGATCTAGAAGTACAAGTGGTCAAATGTGGGAAACCAAATTCGAAACAAATGGTAATCGTCAATACATATCGCCCGCCGGGCGGAAGCTTACCAGCAGCAATAGAATTATTAAAAGGCGCTGTATCCAAAATTACCCAAAAAAGAGACATCTATGTAATGGGAGATTTTAATCATGACTCTGATGAAATGTCAGGCAAAATTACACCCATGCTAGCACAAAATGGTTTATCCGCTAAAGTAGATTTACCAACTCGAGTAACAAAACGTACAGCAAGAACCATCGACCAAATATACACTAACGCAAAATACATTTGCAAATCAGGGGTCATAAACAACAACACAAGTGACCACCTCCCAACCTTTCTGATTAAGAAAAAGGCCAAAAAAAAGTATGAAAAATCCCCCATAATCACACGAGCCTGGAAAAACCTAGACATCAAAATTCTATGCGAAATACTGGCAAGCGAAAACTGGGTCCCGCTATACCAGACTGAGTGTGTAAACAAATGCTGGGGAATGCTTTCAGAACATATAACATTCTATCTAGATAGGATGTGCCCTGTTAGGCGGATTGCTGGTGCGAGGGTAAGACCCCCTTGGTACACAGGGGAGTTGAGAAGATTGGCTGGGGAGAGAGTCAGGGCCTTCAGAAAAGCAAGACGCACTAAAAAGGAGACCGACTGGGAAAATGCAAAAATTATCCGAAATAGGATGAACTCGAGACTTGTCAGGGCAAAAAATGATTACATAACTGAACAATTAGACGAAAACTCTACAGATCCGACAAAATTCTGGCAAATACTGAAACCATTAATAACCCCCTGTAAAACAAAAACTCAAGACAAAATTAGACTAAAAAGTCAACAAGACAAAGTTCTGACTGACTCTGAAACATCAGATGAATTCAACAACTTTTTTGCTTCAGTAGGTCAGAAATTAGCTGACAAAATCATACCCCTGTCGGAGACCGAGATTCAGCCTACTCATATGAATGTAAATCGGACGGGGATACCAGACCAAAATGCCCTATTCAAATTCCCAGAGGTAACACAATTTACTGTCTATAAGATTATACAAAAGACCAAAATATCAAAATCATCTGGAATACCCCTACTCCCAACACGTGTCCTGAAACCGATACTGAGTGCCCTGTCCCACCAATTCACATTTTTATGCAACCTGTCATTGCATACATCCACGGTCCCAAAAGACTTCAAAGAAGCAACCATCACCCCTCTTTATAAAGCAGGCCCACGAACTGACCCATCAAACTACCGACCCATCAGTGTAGTCACCCTCCCAGCAAAAATACTGGAAAGGGTGGTACATAGTACCATCTACACCCACTTAGAAGACAACAACTTCTTATACAAACACCAATATGGGTTCCGGGCAGGTCACTCATTGGAACAGGCACACCAAAGACTTTTCGAATATATCTATGATTCAAAAAACAGTAAAAACCCAGTGTCCCTAGTGTACCTTGACTTGACAAGAAAGCATTCGACACAGTTGATCATAGTATACTCATCCACAAACTTAAATCATTTCAGCTTTCAACCCATGTCATAGACTGGTTTAGAGACTACCTGTCAGATCGGTATCAACAGGTGTGCGCAAACAATGTCACTTCGGGGAGGGCTGGGGTCACATACGGGGTGCCACAGGGAACTGTGCTGGGGCCTCTATTGTTCCTCTTATACATAAATGTCCCAAAAGACTTCAAAGAAGCAACCATCACCCCTCTTTATAAAGCAGGCCCACGAACTGACCCATCAAACTACCGACCCATCAGTGTAGTCACCCTCCCAGCAAAAATACTGGAAAGGGTGGTACATAGTACCATCTACACCCACTTAGAAGACAACAACTTCTTATACAAACACCAATATGGGTTCCGGGCAGGTCACTCATTGGAACAGGCACACCAAAGACTTTTCGAATATATCTATGATTCAAAAAACAGTAAAAACCCAGTGTCCCTAGTGTACCTTGACTTGACAAGAAAGCATTCGACACAGTTGATCATAGTATACTCATCCACAAACTTAAATCATTTCAGCTTTCAACCCATGTCATAGACTGGTTTAGAGACTACCTGTCAGATCGGTATCAACAGGTGTGCGCAAACAATGTCACTTCGGGGAGGGCTGGGGTCACATACGGGGTGCCACAGGGAACTGTGCTGGGGCCTCTATTGTTCCTCTTATACATAAATGATCTCCACCAGGTTATCAAACACTCACAAATACAACTTTTTGCGGACGACACTGTATTGTTCCACTCGAGCTCCACAGAGAGCACCCTAAAAAATGAACTCCAACAAGATTTGGATGAGGTAGGGAGGTGGTGCAGGGTAAATAAAATCTCGATCAATGTCAACAAAAGCAAGGCGATGAACATAACTCTTCGTAAACAAAAAGAAGTAGATACAAATAAACTGAAACTCAACTCGGCAGAACTGGAGTATGCTACAGAATACCGATACCTGGGCTTGGAAATTGATGAAGGCCTGACTTTCAATCCCCACATAATATCAAAAATTGAACAGGCAATCAAGCGACTTAAAGCCACAGCCAAAATTAGCCATGCTCTTACAAGTAAAAACACACTTTTGATATATAAAACAATGGTACGCCCGGTGTTCGACTTCTGTGACATATTCTATGTTCCAGCCCAAAAGAGACATTTAGACAGACTACAAGCAATTCAAAATTCATTCCTGCGACTAGCATACAAAATTAAAAAAAGAGATAGCGTCAAGGATCTTCACCGGGAAATGAGAATACCATTTCTCGATGAGAGAAGAGACTCACGCCTTCTCCTCCTAGCCCATGAGATGAGCTCTGATGAGAAGTACCTTGACAACAGGAAAATAAATCTTCGCAATCTTGCAAATGGAAAAATGTTAAAAATCCCAATGACGAAAACAGAGAGAATTAGAAAATCATTTTTTATCCAGGCACCATCCCTATTCAATAAACTGCCACAAGCGGGTAGAAACTGCCCCACCATCCCTGACCTCAAAACATACCTTGAAGAAAACTTTTTTTCATACTCAGGAGAGGAGGGCCCAGCACAGTCAATAAACAATCAGTGACATAGCGCTTGTTGGTTCTGTCTCTCTCCACAAACTGCTGTTACATTGTTGTAATATTATATTATTGTTAGACGGGCCAGTGTTCGCCAGAATGCTACCCACAACTGTAAATGCACAGGGGAAGTGCAGCCAGGTGGTGACACAGTGTTCGCCAGAATGCGACTCACTGACTGGCTACAACATCCCCATATATTCACATGAAACATGTGTACGGTCTTGGTTAAATACGATGAGGTGGGCAAGCTACCTAGAAACTAGATCTAGAACTAGAACAGTAAATTACCCACAAATTTTGACCCAGGACTACAGACGAAACCCTACAATAATCCACTTGGTTAAGTGGTGGACTTAACACACACATGAAGGAGCATTCATATCTGATCTTGCTTCACGGCACTAGCTTGCCCAATTTATTGTTTATTGTACTGTCTAATCTGTGTTGTTATTACTGCCATATTAGTTTATCACATTAATGTAGTCGCTGTATCTACCTATCTATCTATCAAACACTACTGTATCTATTTAATAGCGTAACTCCATTTTCTCCAAAGGGGGCTCTCAGGAAGATCTATGGTTTCATAGAGGAGACCCACCCCCTTTTTCGGTGTCAAAATTTGATATGTTATTGAAAAGTGTAAGCTTCCGAAAATAAAAACATATACATACATACATAACAGTTTAGATTACAAAACAGTCAAATATATCGGGGGTCGTCACTCTAGATTTTTTGGTAGGCAACGTTACAAGTGCCAGGTCAAGGTCATGTCACCTTTTCATCCATTATCCATCTCATTAACCATCATTACACCAGTATTATAACCACGACTGAGTTGTAAAGAATTAAGTATCTGATCACACACACACTACTTGTTACAAATGTAATAACCAATAACTCCGGGGATAATACCGGGTATAACCCGAGTCGCATTGACACACGGCCGAGCCGTTTTATTTACCTGAATAAAATTGTCCAAAAAAAACGTTGAGCTGGAGGTTGAGTTTGCCGTAATTTTGACTGTTTACGTCATTGTTTGCTGTTGTCGACTCTAAATTAAAGTGACACTTCTCACTGTTGTTGGCTAGATTATCGAGTGACGATATTTCTACTTCCTTTTCTAGTATTTGATTCACCTTACCCTACCTAACTAACTCCTGTGGATATCAAAACTCTACCATTCATATTATATCAGATATTTGGTAAAACAGTGAGCAAAATCGTTTTTGCATGCCATACAGATATGTCAAGCTATGTCAGAATGGCAGTTGGGTTCTGGCATCTGGAGTTACATAATGCCAGCCTTGACCAAAGGTCACCCATAGACTCCTAGGTTAAATCTAGTTACATCCCTGGTCACTTAAGAGAGTGGGGGCACCACTTGATAGCTACTATTCTGTGATTTGAAATCTGGTCTATTCATTACACTTATTCAATGATTATTGAATGAGGAAACAATGTTGGTGCTCCATACTTTAGATATTGTCATAGATATCCTATATGGTTACACTGAATATGTTTCATGTGATTCTGTGACTACTCGTTTTAACTATCTTAGCCACTTTAAATAGACTAGACCTAGATAATCCTTTTCTGGTCGATTTTACAACCTATACATGTATTTTACTTTTTGATTTCAACAGAAATGTACATGCTTTACCCTGAAAAACTAGGCCTTCGGCAAATTGTCAACAAACTAAGTAGTGCAAGATTTAGCTTGGGAATTAAACCATATTGCATAACGTTGCATAATGTTTATTGCTGAATAAAAATCTTTAAATACAAATACAATATATATATGGCATAAGATATGACAGAATGACAGAAACCATGATAGAAACTATTTATACTTTAACAAACAATATAAAGATATTCCTAGTTCGTTTTTCAATATGATTTGTGAAGTGTTGTCTGTTAATTACTAGACTAGATATGTTGCAAAAGAGAGAATATGAGATGTGTTTCAGGAAAATGTGTCATTTGAAATTTGACACATCGATTGTGATAACTATAAGTGACACACTCTCCAAGAATCAGAACATTCCAATAATGTGATCTTGTGAAAAAACGCTTTGAAAAATATCAATTTTGCGACTTATGACTCATTTTCCTGAAACACAACACATAATTATGACGATCGTATAACAGCAAATTCCGACCAATAAATCCCGCGCTATCCCGCAGCGTGGAATTGTATCCAGCCTCCTTAAGCTTAAGGGTCTAATATCTCAATTCAAATTATTGGTATACAATCTAATACCCATTTATATAACATTCAATATCGACTCTGGTGAAAGTACCGTAAAAGTTGTTATGCAGACTAATATTAATAAATAAAGATATTTTGAACCCACTGTACATATATCTTGCAAGGAATAATGATAATAAATATGATAACTAACTTGTTGGTTTCAGTTGCTTAGAATATTGCACTTGTTGCTATGCAACTCATGCAATATTCATGCTCCTTCAACCAACTCATTAGTTAACCTGTATAAAAAAAGAGCCTAAATTGGAATAAAATGAACATTGCTACCTTTTATGGGAACCAGGAAGTAACGGCAATTAACTTCCATATTGAGATGTGAACAATGCCTTAAAACATAATATCTCCGTCGTATTAATTAAGAATATCGATGTCCTCATAATTAGGCAGAGTTTAAAAAGTCTCATTGACAGTTGGTGTGGTAAATGCCAGCCCAGATGTATGAGGGTCAGATTGTCAGAAAATGTACAATTGGCCTTCACCAATCCTCTCGAATAACCCAAATTTCAAACAAAAATAAAGCTCAAAATACAGTTGAACCTAACCAAACAGATTGCTAGAATCAATACAATGCTGAATATACTCGAATTTACCTAGTATTGACCAAATTGCAACAAACATTTAGCAGAATTTACTAAATGTGTACAGCTGCCAATTGTACATTTTCTGAAAATCTGACCCATGAGCTTAAACTGTACTGGGAATAGGGGATTTGCATGTGCCACTGCGCATGTCTGTTGCAGTGTATCATGGGATGGACATACAAAGGTTTGGCAACATTTTTATAAAAAAATGCAAAAATGGTTTTACCAATATCATAGCTTTTATAAATGATCAGTTTAAACCAAATGCATGATGGGAATGATGGGGACTTGTGCCATGACATGTTGTATAACACATGGATATTGACATTAGCATATTGATAAATAGTCCATGCTGAACATGGCATGTTTCTATAGATTTTATCGTGTACCATTAGTCCCATTATAACTCCTTGCGAATCGAGATTCAAATTGGCGGCTATCAGAGAGTCGGAAGCTAATTTGAAGTGTGTGTGGGTGGGGTTTAAATATCAAAGTTAAAATATAGAAATATGTATTAGGTATCCAATATCAGAATACGTAATATCCAAGATAATAATATGTTTAAAATTCATATCAAAAAGTTTCATTTAGACAAGGACTGAATGAGGCCACTTGCTCAGCTTGCTCTCTATCTCACTCCTCACCTCTAGTTAATTTTCAATATAGATATATGTGATGTGTTTCAAGAAAATGAGTCATAAGTCGCAAATTTAATATTTTTCAAAGGGTTTTTTTCATGTGATCACATTAATGGAATGTTCTGATTTTTTGGGGGTCTATTACTTATAGTTATATCAATTGATGTATCAAATCTCAGGACAATCTATGTGATATATCCTTTCATTTTAAAGGTCCTCATATGGACTACATTTAGTTACTTTACTGTGTATTGACCCCCAGAAACTTTTTTTTCAAAAACGAAAATATCAAAATTAAAATCTAGAAATACTTGTTAGATTATTAGACTGTTTACTATCATTGGAATCGGTTTGATCTCATCTTTTGCGACTTATGACTCATTATTCTGAAACACATCACATATACACATCATCTACCATCATTTCTAACATCATATGTCCAATCAACACTGATTCACTATCCTTCTTGACAAATGATTAAGAATTCATAATTAAATTAATTTCATCTTTTTGTAAATTTACTATGAATTACTGAAAGAGATGTCTGCAGATAACCTATAAAAACGGTAATTGTCTGCGGCGGTTATTTCTGCACAATTTTCCTGTTTTCTTCCGTCTGAAAATAAACACGTCCAAAAAAAAATAAAAAAATATCCTAATGTTTACTATCATTGGAATCGGCTTGATCTCATCTTTTTACGGTAACCGGAAGCTCTCTCATCTTTTTATGTATGATGATATCTCAAAATCTATTTCTTGCGACTTGTGACTCATTTTCCTGTAACACATTGCATGTAAGAAGACGTTTACCCATTCCAGTAAACCATTATTATAAGGATAGTGCTAATCCAATAAATTGAGACTATATGATTGACATGCTATAAGAGATCTCTCCCAACCAGGTGAATAAGGGTCAGATTTTCAGAAAATGTACAATTGGCAGCTGTACACATTTAGTAAATTCTGCTAAATTAGGCTGCAATTTGGTCAATACTATAGGTATATATTCGGTATTGCATTGGTTCTAGTAATCTGCTTGGTTAGGTTGAACTGTATTTTGGGCTTTATTTTTGTCTGAAATTTGGGTTATTCGAGAGGATTGGTGAAGGCCAATTGTACATTTTCTGAAAATCTTTTTCTGAAAAAGACATGCTCTTGCTTTTACAAGGCAAGACAGTTTTTATATCGTAATCGAATATTGAACAAGCTAAATTGTCAAGGCAATTTGGCACATGTATTCATGCTACAATAAGCGTTAACTCTAGAAATGAAAATATTCCCACATACATACATCTTGTGGATAAAACACTTTGAAAGTTATCAATGATGCAACATGTGACTCATTTTTCTGTAAAACCTCACACGGTGTTTTTGGAGCTGACTACTTGTTTTTTATGTGTAGAAAATTTCAAAAGATTATACAAAAATATGTAGACTTTATGTATGACAACATGTAGAAGGAGAAGGAGAAGGAGAAGGGCCTTTCTGTGACAAGTGAATTATAGTGTTTACGATAAAGACTTGTTATGACCCAATGTACACCGTTATATGGGTCAGATTTTCAGAAAATGTACAATTGGCAGCTGTACATATTTAGTAAATTCTGCTAAATTAAGCTGCAATTTGGTCAATACTAGGTAAATTCGAGTATATTTGGCATTGCATTGATTCTAGCAATCTGTTTGGTTAGGTTGAACTGTATTTTGAACTGTATTTTGGTCTGAAATTCGGGTTATTTGAGAGGATTGTTGAAGGTGAATTGTACATTTCCTGAAAATCTGACCCTTATGAACAAGACCATTGTGAATGGTATGTTACAACACATGGCATTTCCACATACCAGACATAGGATGTACAGGCTGGACAACAGCCTGTGGACACACATTACAATGTACACTTTCTTATAGTAGCAAACTCACTTATCAAATCTCTTCACATCATTTGTGATCCGTTTTAGGAAAATGAGCCATAAGTCGCAAAATATGAATTTTGAGATATCACCATATCTGAAAAGAGGAGATCAAGCCGATTCTAATGATAGTAAACAGTCCAATATTCTAATATGTATTTCCATATTTTAAGTTTGATATTTTTATTTTTGACAAAAAAGTTTGTAATATTTCTGGTGGACAATAACCAGTAAAGTAACTGAATATACTCCATATGTGGACCTTTAAAATGAAATGATATATTATTTATAATGTCCTAAAATTTGATACATGGATTGATACAACCATAAGTGATAAACTCGCCAAAAATCAGAACATTCCATTAAAGTGAACTTGTAAAATAAACACTTTGAAAAATATAATTTTTGCGACTTATGACTCATTTTCCTGAAACACATCACATATTATTGCTTCCTGCGAGGGATCTAAGATTGAGTTTTAGTGTCTTATTTCTTATGTCTTATGTCTTACTTCTCATGTCTAAATTCCTTATGTCAATCAGCATGGCCAGAAATAGATGAGATTAGTACTTTCAGTGCCTATTCTCAGTTCTCATATTCCCAAGACTCTTCAAGACAGAGATGATTGAATCTGGAATCGGATTTAATTTTCCGTGTCGGCTCTTCTGCCATTGGGAACTCCGACCGACCTATGGTTCCCTACTACAGCCATACATGAGTCAGATTTTCAGAAAATGTACAACTCGCCTTCTCAATCCTCTCAGATAACCTATATTTAAGACAAAAATGAGCTTCAAAATGCTGTTTAACATAACAGAACTGATACTTTAAATCAATGCGATACCATATATACTCAGATATACCACAAATTTATCATTTTTAACAGAATTTTAGCAGAAATTACTAAATATGTAGAGCTGGCAATTGTACATTTTCTGAAAATCTGATCCACATCTGCCTGTCTCTTCCCTGCATAGTCTATATACTGCCCTACATGAGCGTAGGTAGGTCTATCACAGCCTACTATGAAAAAAGCAGTCTTTCCACTCTTGCTGACTGACAACAAAAATAGTCTGCCAATAGGAAGGTGGAGTCAATGATCACAAGGTACTGACGGTGATGTATAGACTACTCCCTGCATTGGTATTGAAGCACCAACAAACTTACAATTCTTCTTCATCAATCCTCTCAAATAACACCAATTTCAGACAAAATTGTGTATAAACATACAAAGCAACATGTTTTGCAATGCCAATTATTACTAATATCGCTCTCGTCCTCCCATGCACTAGTGGAAGAAAAGCTAACGCTGAACTAGCCCTGGTAAAAAAGTTTTAAAAAAAAATAGTATTTCTTTTTCTCCTTGACCACAAGCTAACCATCTTAAATGTGTTGATAAGGGCATAAAGCAACCAATCTCACTGACCTCTTGGTCTCCCCCTCCATTTACTTTGTCTTTGACTTCTCCATCTGGTTCCCCATCACTTCCACCTCCTCCTACTCTCCCATTACCTCCTACTCCTCCTCCGCACCTCCTCCTACACCACCATTTCCTCCTCCATGTCCACTGCTACTCCTCCTCCACCTCCTCCTTCCTCCTCCTTCACTTCCTCCTCGTCCTCCTCCATCTTCCTCCTCTTCAGCCACCTCTTCCTCCACCTCCACCACCTCCACCACATCCACATCCACCTCCACCAAATCCTCCACCTCCATCTCCTCCTCTACCACCTCTTCCTCCTCCTCCACCACCTCCTCCACCTCCACCACATCCACCAAATCCTCCACCTCCAACTCCTCCTCAACCTCCTCCTCACTCCTCCTCTTCAGCGACATCTTCCTCCACCTCCTTTTCCTCCACCTCCCCCTCCTCCACCTCGTCCTCCTCCTCCACATCCACCACCTCCTCCACCTCCACCACATCCACCCCCTTCTCCTCTACCTCCTCCCCCACCACCTCCTCACTCCTCCTCTTCAGCCACGACTTCCTCCACCTCCTCCACCACCAGCACAACCTCCTCCTCCACCTCCTCCCTCTCCATCCTCCTCCGCCCTACCTCCTCCGCCTCCCCTTCCTCCTCCCACTCCTCCTTCCTCCTCCTCCCCCACACCACTACCTCCTCCTCCACCTCTCCTCCTCCTCCTCCACCACCACTATCACCTCCATCTCCACCTCCTTCTCCTCCTCCTCCACTACCACTATCACCACCACCTCCACCTTCTCCACCTCCTCCTCCACCTCCTTCCCCTCCTCCTCCACCTCGTGCTCCTCCTCCACCACCACTATCACCACCACCTCCACCACCTCCACCTCCTCCACCTCCACCACCTCCACCTCCTCCACCTCCTCCACCTCCTCCTCAACCTCCTTCCCCTCCACCTCCTCCTCCACCTCGTCCTCCTCCACATCCACCACTACTTCCTCCTCCACCTCTTCTCCTCCTTCTCCTCCTCCTCCTCCTCCACCACCACTATCACCACCACCTCTACCACCTCCTCCATCCCCTCCACCTCCTCCACCTCCTCCACCTCCTCCTCAACCTCCTTCCCCTCCACCTCCTCCTCCTCCACCTCGTCCTCCTCCACATCCACCACTACTTCCTCCTCCACCTCTTCTCCTCCTTCTCCTCCTCCTCCTCCTCCTCCACCACCACTATCACCACCACCTCTACCACCTCCTCCATCCCCTCCACCTCCTCCACCTCCTCCACCTCCTCCACCTCCTCCACCTCCTCCACCTCCTCAACCTCCTCAACCTCCTCAACCTCCTCCTCAACCTCCACCTCCTCCTCCACCTCGTCCTCCTCCTCCACATCCACCACTACCTCCTCCTCCACCTCTTCTCCTCCTCCTCCTCCACCACCACTATCACCACCACCTCTACCACCTCCTCCAACTCCTCCACCTCCTCCACCTCTACCACCTCCTCCACCTCCTCCACCTCCTCCACCTCCTCCACCTCCTCCACCTCCTCCACCTCCTCCATCCCCTCCACCTCTACCACCTCCTCCATCCCCACCACCTCTACCACCTCCTCCACCTCCTCCACCTCCTCCACTCCCTCCTTTCTCCCCGCCTCCAATTCCTCCACATCCGTCTCAGCTGAGACCTATTACCTATTTACATACTTCTGGTCTTACTCCTGAAGACATACAGCGAGCCTCTCTCCCTCTACTGTAGAAACCTCTTCCAACAGATCCGATACACGGATCAGAGCCTCAATAGCTACATCTCTGCGCATTACGGAAATCCTATAAGGCTAAACATGGATAAAGGACCATATTGTGTATTGCATTAACTAAAAATCGGTATCAAACTAATATATCTCAAAATAATTTTAGATGCTTAAAATCCTAGAGACTTCCCTGAAAGTATTAGTTCAGAAATCATAGAGACATATGCAGTGAATGTGGAACTGTGTCTTTGATAATTCAATACAAATATTTTGTTTTTGCAAATTCCTTATTTTCTTATTCCTGCCTTCTTGGCTACTACATACTAAGGCCAAAAAAAAAATAGGTGTGTTTCCGATTTACCCCCCCCCCCCTACCAAGAAAAACCTTACCCTACCTAAAATTTGTTTTACCATATCTGATTTTTTCCCCATCATATCTTAATTTTTATGGATTTTTTGACAAAAAAAGCTTACAAAAGCAGGAAAACGGGTTTTCCTAACCCGAAACTGTCAAAAAGCACATTTCCTATGTTCAAAACAACTATTGTTATGAAAAAGACATTTTTCTCAGTTCCTGGGAGGTGGTTTCCAAACAAAAAAAGTTAACAAAAAAAAAAATTACCCCCCCTACCTAGTTTTCAGCCAGATAAATCGGAAACACACCCATTTTTTGTTTTGGCCTAAGAGATGTAGTGTGAATCAAGGTAATACAAACTAACCGTCTACTTTGAAAGGAAAGAAGCATTTTTAACAAGCCCCATGGTGTATAGTAGGCAAGGATATAGGATATGGGTCAGATTTTCAGAAAATGTACAACTGGCAGCTGTACACATTTAGGAAATTCTGCTAAATTAGACTGAAAAATGATGAATACCGGGTATACACATCTGAGTATATTTGGTATCGTATTGATTTAAAGTATCTGTTGTGTTATGTTAAACTGCATTTTCAAGTTGATTTTTGTCTTAAATTTGGGTTATTTGAGCAGATTGGTGAAGGCGAATTGTACATTTTCTGAAAATTTGACCCATTATATGATATACAAATAGGATATAGGATAGGATAGGATAGGATATACAAATATTATCTAGACCCAGACAGGATAATCTTTTGACAGACATCTGGGGTATGTTGCACAACTAGTCTTTATTTAATATGTGATGTGTTTCAGGAAAATGAGTCATAAGTCGCAAAATGGATATTTTTCAAAGTTATCTATTTATAAGATACCTTTGTTGGAATATTCTAATTCTTGGGCTGCTTAATGCCGCTAATAACATTAATATGTGATCCGTTTTTAGAAAAATGAGCCATAAGTCGCAAAATATGAATTTTGAGATATCACCATATCTGAAAAGAGGAGATCAAGCCGATTCTAATGATAGTAAACAGTCCAATATTCTAATATGTATTTCCATATTTTAAGTTTGATATTTTTATTTTTGACAAAAAAGTTTGTAATATTTCTGGTGGACAATAACCAGTAAAGTAACTGAATATACTCCATATGTGGACCTTTAAAATGAAATGATATATTATTTATAATGTCCTACAATTTGATACATGGATTGATACAACCATAAGTGATAAACTCGCCAAAAATCAGAACATTCCATTAAAGTGAACTTGTAAAATAAACACTTTGAAAAATATAATTTTTGCGACTTATGACTCATTTTTCTGAAACACATCACATATGTGTACACAATTTCAAGGCAATGTATTAAATATATCTATGCATTTCTAAGGTCATCTTATGAAGTATATTTTGGTACTTAAATAATCCTCCACCCAACAATATTAATAACTTTATTTCAAAAAAACTTAGATATCAAACTTAAAATATAGAAACACTACTTAGATGTCCTATTGTTTACTACCATTAGAATCGGCTTGATCTCATCTTTTCAAATACGATGACATATCAAAATCCATATTTTGAGACTTATGACTCATTTTCCTAAAACGGGTCACATATTGTCTTTCCTTGGCTACTTGTCCTTGCTGTGCAGCTGGTGAGGACCTTTAAAGGAAGGCATTGCTTTTTACATTCTACGGAATTAAAAATTCGTGAATGTTAGTGAATTGCGTACCATTCTGTCAATCTTCCTGAGTAGCCAGTTCATGTGATACATTTTGAGGTGTTGGTTGAGGGTTGGTGTGAGGAGTGTGGACACTTATCTGGGAGGATATCTGGATGCCCATCTCTGTGTGATGTAATTCACACCAACACTACTAACTTGGCACTTATGCAAAGACTGCTTGATTGACAACCTTCTACCATCTCTGCAGTAAATCCCTGAAGGCCAGTGTGACATCCTATTGGTTTACATGTCTTGTATTGTATTAGCTATCTTGGTTTGATTGACAACTGTAGAGAGGACCACCCATGACTGAATCTGAGTGATCTACACCTACTACACCCTTTGCGATTTCTGGGTTTCAAAAGAGTGTTATGTTCTTTATCCAATATTATTATCACAAAATTTACACATATAATTAAGCATAAGCATTTTTAATTAAATATTAAGCATTTTCAGTCGAGCAAAAACTAAACTGCTAACTATGACTTGCCATTGCACACAAATAGTTGTCTGTAGAATTCGTTTCCTTGGGAAACGCACAATATATACATTAACTTAAACTGATTATAAAGTTAAACAGAAAAATAGTTCATTAAATGATTGATTAACTTAAAAAACTTATAACTTGTTTGGCCATCATATTTAAACAGTTACACAAAGACAGTATTTGTCGCTGGACATTTACTAGTGAAGCAGCTAACTATACTCTATAAGATGACCTATGAAATACATTGATATATTTAATAAACTGTCTTAAAATTTGCTACATGAATTCATACGACTTAAAGCTATTATTATATTTAATGAGTGTTAATAGTTATATTAAAACTATTGCTTAAACATTCTTGTAGCTGAACTTCGGCAGTCAATGACTGAGAAATGTTGAACCCTACATGGGTCAGATTTTCAGAAAATGTACAATTGGCAGCTCTATACATTTAGGAAATTCGGCTAAATTAGGCTGAAAAGGATGAATACCAGGTATATTTTACTATTTTTGGTATCGCATTGATTTAAAGTATCAGTTCTGTTATGTTGAACTGCATTTTGAAGCTCATTTCTGTCTTAAATGTGGGTTATTTGAGAAGATTGGTGAAGGCGAATTGTACATTTTCTGAAAATCTGACCCACATATCGCAGTAATGTATAATGTATGCCACTGAGAGACCGGAAACCTCCCATAAGCTGAAGATCCCCTCTGATATATATATAAATGCCTTATTTTCTCAATAAACAGTTACAATAGACAGGAAAATGGATAATATACTTTCTGTGCCCTCACAGCTCTTCCAAGAAACCCAGAGTTACTTTTACTTTTATTGATAAAAAACTACTACCTACTATGTCCCCATAACACTAAGATTGACATACCTTGGTACATCGTTTTCTACTAGAATATAACAATAATTAAGTAGAATATCAGCACCTCTAAATGTGATGTGTTTCAGGAAAATAAGTCATAAGTTGCATTAATGATTGGTTAAAAACAAATGCATGATGGGAAAGATGGGGAGTTGTGCCATGAAATCTTGTATGAAATATGAATATTGACATTAGAGGGTTAATAAATAGTCCATGCTGAACATGGCATGTTTCTACAGATTTTATCCTGTACCAGTAGTCCCATAATAATTATTATTAAACTGTTTGATTTAGCAAAAGTTGAGGCATTTGGCTTAAAAGAAATGAGAAAAAAGGGAGAAATGAGATGAGATGAGATGAGGTATGTGAGATAAAGGCTACATTCTCTGATATAAAGATAGACTTAACGGCCTAGTCCACTAATTGCCCGGAAAGCAACGTATCTAGAGTGAGTTATGCATAGTGCGTATTTCACTAGTGAGTTACTGGGGTTCTCATAGCAACCAAACTGTTTTACTAAGATTACAGCTGAAATTCAAATTTATTACTCGTTTTTTTTTCTATTCTCATGATTAAAAGCATATATATAATGTATTTATGTATCAATTTTATTCCCAATTTTATATATACATCTTAAGGAAAAAAGGAAGAAGCATCTGTATTGGTTTCGTTACAAATCCTTCTGTGAAAACGAAATTCTCAGGTCTTCCAGGTATCCCTGTTTCATTGATGACAGTGAACATAGATAATGTTACAATAGAAAGCAGTCTGCTTATTGGTTAAATCCTCGTTAAAATTAAAAAAATGGTACAAAATATTATTGACCACTAAATAACCACAAGTAAGGCTGCGTTTCCACTGGCTCGCTCTTTTGGACCGCTCATGGCCCGCTCTTTTTTATTATCTTGAGCGCATAACAAGTGAAGATTGAGCGAAACCAGAGCGATCTAATGGAATCGGTTCCTGCGCTCTCTGTACGCATTAAAAAGTGCCTATGTGCCCTTCTTTAGAAGAGCGCAGGACGTTGCGCTCATATTTGCCGTGTTTGATTTGAGCGCAGCAACACAAGGCTCTTTCTACCTCTTAAAGAAGCGGACTTAGAGCGCAGTGAGAGCCCACAAACACATTTACCATTGATTTCATAGAGGAAACAAGCGGACCAGTAGAATCGCCCTGTGCTTGTATTGCGCTAAAAATATTAGCGGAGGAAGAGCGAATGACGGGCTCCCTATAAACAAGCGCAGCAAGAGCGAGCCATGAGCACATATACAAGCGAGCCAGTGGAATCGTACCTTAACTCTATACAAATAACAAGTATGAGGTATTAAGGAGGCTGGCCACAATTTCGAAATGTCATCAGATTTTCCCCAAATTGCTTCAGTGATAGTTTCAAGTATTCTGAATTCGAAAATGACATTTATTAATGACCTTTCCATATTCATTTCTCCACTGTGGGGCCGATCTCCTGCAGGGAGCTTTACTATTGGCGGCTATGGGAAAATGTCATAATCCAAAACATTTTCGCATATTTTACCAGACAAAAGTGATCAGATTTCTTTCAAACTCACATATCATATTCTCATAACAGTTTAGATTACAAAACAGTCAAATACATCGGGGGTCCTCACTCTAGATTTTTTGGTTGGCAACGTTACAAGTGCCAAGTCAAGGTTGAGTTGGAGGTTGAGTTTGCCGTAATTTTGACTGTTTACATTATTGTTTGCTGTTGTCAACTCTAAATTAAATGTGATGTGTTTCAGGAAAAGCAGAATTCATATTTTTAAAAGTCATTTATTCACAAGATCTCCTTTTTGGAATGTTTTCATTTTTAGAGTATCTAGTCAGATAGGTCTTATGAATACATGAACCAAATTTCGGGATAGTGTATTAAATATATCCATGCATTTCTAAGATCATCCTATGGAGTACATTTACCTACTTTAATAGTAATTGTTCACCAAAAATATTGATTTTTTTTTTCAGAAATAAAGATATCAAACTTAAAATATAGAGATACTTATTTAACGTCTTTAATGTTTACCACCATTGGAATCGGCTTGATCTCCTCTTTTCAAATATAATGGTATCTCAAAATCTATTTTTGCGACTTACGACTCATTTTCCTGAAACACATCACAAATAGACTAGACCTAGATAATCCTTTTCTGGTCGATTTTACAACCTATACATGTATTTTACTCATTGATTTCAACAGAAATGTACGTGCTTTACCCTGAAAAACTAGGCCTTGGGCAAATTGTCAACAAACAAAGTAGTGCAAGATTTAGCTTGGGAATTAAACCATATATATATGGCATAAGATATGACAGAATGACAGAAACCATGAAAGAAACTAATTTTATACTTTAACAAACAATATAAAGATATCCCTAGTTCGTTTTTCAATATGTGATCCGTTTTAGGAAAATGAGTCATAAGTCGCAAAATATGAATTCTGAGATGTCACCATATTTGAAAAGAGATCAACCTGATTCCAATGATAGTAAACACTAGCATCCCTAATAAGTATTTCTATATTTTTAAGTTTGTTATTTTCATTTTTGAAACAAAAAGTTTGCCATGTTTCTAGATGGGGAATTACCAGTAAAGTAACTAAATATCCTCCATACAAAAGTCTTCAAAACGCAGTGATATATTTAATACAATGTCACGAAATTTGTTACAAGGATTTATATGATTATAAGTGCAAAACCCCCTAAGAATCAGAACATTTCAATAAAGATATCCTGTGAAAAAAGCACTTTGAAAAATATCAATTTTGCGACTTATGACTCATTTTCCTGGAACACATCACATATGATTTGTGAATAGTTGTCTGTTAATTACTAGACTAGATATGTTGCAAAAGAGAGAATATGAAGACCGTATAACGGCAAATTCCGACCAATAAATCCCGCGCTATCCCCCAGCGTGGAATTGTATCCAGCCTCCTTAAGCTTAAGGGTCTAATATCTCAATTCAAATTATTGGTATACAATCTAATACCCATTTATATAACATTCAATATCGACTCTGGTGAAGACTAATATTAATAAATAAAGATATTTTGAACCCACTGTACATGTATATATCTTGCAAGGAATAATGATAATAAATATGATAACTAACTTGTTGGTTTCAGTTGCTTAGAATATTGCACTTGTTGCTATGCAACTCATGCAATATTAATGCTCCTTCAACCAACTCATTAGTTAACCTGTATAAAAAAGAGCTTAAATTGGAATAAAATGAACATTGCTACCTTTTATGGGAACCAGGAAGTAACAGCAATTAACTTTCATATTGAGATGTGAACAATGCCTTAAAACATAATATCACCGCCGTATTAATTAAGAATATCGCTGTCCTCATAATTAGGCAGAGTTTAAAAAGTCTCATTAACAGCACAGATGTATGAGGGTCAGATTTTCAGAAAATGTACAATTGGCCTTCACCAATCCTCTCAAATAACCCAAATTTCAGACAAAAATAAAGCTCAAAATACAGTTCAAGCTAACCAAACAGATTGCTAGAATCAATACAATGCCGAATATACTCGAATTTACCTACTATTGACCAAATTGCAGCCTATAATTTAGCAGAATTTACTAAATGTGTACAGCTGCCAATTGTACATTTTCTGAAAATCTGACCCATGAGCTTAAACTGTACTGGGAATAGGGGATTTGCATGTGCCACTGCGCATGTCTGTTGCAGTGTATCATGGGATGGACATACAAAGGTTTGGCAACATTTTTATAAAAAAAATGGTTTTACCAATATCATAGCTTTTATAAATGATCAGTTTAAACCAAATGCATGATGGGAATGATGGGGACTTGTGCCATGACATGTTGTATAACCCATCGATATTGACATTAGCGTATTGATAAATGTGATGTGTTTCAGGTCGCAAAATTGATGTTTTTCAAAGTTTTTTTCATACAAGATCACATCATTGGAATGTTCTGATTTTGGGGGAGTCTATTACTTATAGTTATATCAATTGATGTAACAAATGTTAGGATAATCTATGTAATATATATTTTCGTTTTAAAGGTCCTCACATGGACTACATTTAATTACTTAACTGTTTATTGACCCCCAGAAATATTGGAAACTTTTTTTTTTCAGAAACGAAAATATCAAACTTAAAATCTAGAAATACTTATAGGATTATTAGACTGTTTACTATCATTGGAATCAGCTTGATCTCATCTTTTCAGATATAATGGTATCTCAAAATCTATTCTTTGCGACTTATGACTCATTTTCCTGAAACATATCACAAATAGTCCATGCTGAACATAGCATGTTTCTATAGATTATATCCTGTACCATAAGTCCCATTATAACTCCTTGCGAATCGAGATTCAGATTGGCGGCTATCAGAGAGTCGGAAGCTAATTTGAAGTGTGTGTGGGTGGGGTGGAAATATCAAAGTTAAAATATAGAAATATGTATTAGGTATCCAATATCAGAATACGTAATATCCAAGATAATAATATGTTTAAAATTCATATCAAAAAGTTTCATTTAGACAAGGACTGAATCAGGCCACTTGCTCAGCTTGCTCTCTATCTCACTCCTCACCTCTAGTTAATTTTCAATATAGATTATATACACATCATCTACCATCATTTCTAACATCATATGTCCAATCAACACTGATTCACTATCCTTCTTGACAAATGATTAAGAATTCATAATTAAATTAATTTCATCTTTTTATAAATTTACTATGAATTACTGAAAGAGATGTCTGCAGATAACCTATAAAAACGCTAATTGTCTGCGGCGGTTATTTCTGCACAATTTTCCTGTTTTCTTCAGTCTGAAAATAAACACGTCCAAAAAAAATTTAAAAAATATCCTAATGTTTACTATCATTGGAATCGGCTGGATCTCATCTTTTTACGGTAACCGGAAGCTCTCTCATCTTTTTATGTATGATGATATCTCAAAATCTATTTCTTGCGACTTGTGACTCATTTTCCTGTAACACATCACATGTAAGAAGACGTTTCACCCATTCCAGTAAACCATTATTATTAGGATAGTGCTAATCCAATAAATTGAGACTATATGATTGACATGCTATAAGAGATCTCTCCCAGCCAGGTGAATAAGGGTCAGATTTTCAGAAAATGTACAATTGGCAGCTGTACACATTTAGTAAATTCTGCTAAATTAGGCTGCAATTTGGTCAATACTATAGGTATATATTCGGTATTGCATTGGTTCTAGTAATCTGCTTGGTTAGGTTGAACTGTATTTTGGGCTTTATTTTTGTCTGAAATTTGGGTTATTCGAGAGGATTGGTGAAGGCCAATTGTACATTTTCTGAAAATCTTTTTCTGAAAAAGACATGCTCTTGCTTTTACAAGGCAAGACAGTTTTTATATCGTAATCGAATATTGAACAAGCTAATTTGTCAAGGCAATTTGGCACATGTATTCATGCTACAATAAGCGTTAACTCTAGAAATGAAAATATTCCCACATACATACATCTTGTGGATAAAACACTTTGGAAATTATCAATGATGCAACTTGTGACTCATTTTTCTGTAACACCTCACACGGTGTTTTTTTTTTGGACATATTTTATTCAGGTTAAACAGGCAGTTACAATCTTCACAAAAATAATTAAATAATTGTGATTTTCATCATGACCTGACCTACCAAGACTCTTTAAATTAAGCATGGAGTTTTATTTATAATCCATTCGTTTAATTAATTAGATTTAACATTAACCAGTTTTGAAATTTTAATAAAAGGTTAGAAAATAATGAGAGATGGGGTGATGGTTACAGACTATTAACTATATATTATCTATTAAAGCGAGTGATCTTGATATGTCAAGGATCCTGTGATACAGGAAGTAACTATTTCTATTTACAGTATTCATCTTTCAATATTGGGTTTTTATACAATAGACATCAAAACTTTATACATTCATTCATTCAATTTGACGAAACGATACGGAGAAGCCCAGTCATGTGGGCTACTGTAGTGGTCACCTGTTTAGTGACTCACTTTTAAATATACACATCAACATTTCAGCAATAAGGCGTAATTTTAACAATAATTTTAGGACATAATAGGTCCTTCTATATAATCATTTTTTTTTTTTCGGTGTGACTCTACCAGAAGTATGATAAGTGGAGTCGATCAAATAAAGAACAAATCACTGCTACCATATTCATGTAGTATTAATATTTACAATATCACAATGTATAATATATACAAATTCCTAGCAGTAAATTAGGTGATAATTCAATCAACAAGTTAGTTGATCAGTTGGCATTGGCAGATGGAGGGCAGCGGGGGTTGGTATATATAGTTTGGGGTGGGGGTAATCAGGTATTTTCCGTTGTAAGAGGGTGGTTGGATCTCGCGGATTGGCCATATTAGCCTAACATATGATGTCTTTTTAAAGCTAGACTGAAGGTCTTATGGTCAGGTATATTCCTGATTATTTTAGGTATAGAATTCCAGGATGATGTCAATTTACTTTTTAAACATTTAATATCCTTATCCGAGTTTGGTTGAAAGGATTCTAGAATTGGACCCAGGGCTTGTCTCGTATTCCTAACATGGACCTTAGCTCCATGCTTTAGGTACACCTCCTTGTGTGCCAGTTTTCCTAGGTTAAAACTTATTCTTTTATTAATAGTCATTACTTTACATTCGTCATATAACTCTTCATTAGGCTTATAATAATCGCACTTTAGTGCGACTCGCAAGACTCTATTTTGAAATACCTGGAGTTTATTCAGTTGTGTAGCAGTGAGGGGGGTTAAAGTGAAGATACTATAATCAAATATAGATAGTAATTTCGACTTGGCTATAATAATAGCTGCATTTTTCGTCAGGTTAGGCCTGATCTTTTTATAAATCATCAACTTATTATTATCTTGCTGGGTGAGACTATTATACTGCCTCGTCATATTCAAGGTTGCGTCTATGTTAATACCTAGGTATACATAGCTATCAACTTGCTCTAATATTTCATTTTCAAACCTTAGGTTAATTATTTTATTTTTTATTTTGTTTTTAGGACCACTTAGCATCACTTTGGTCTTTTTTATATTTATGAACAGCTTGTTACTCTTGCTCCATTTTTGGAATTTAGTTAAATCTCTCTGCATAATATCAACACAATCCTTAATAATTACTAGCGCTTACAAACAACAGGGTATCGTCAGCGTATTGTATCACCTTAACATTCATATCTAGATACCTTAGGTCGTTCACATATACCAAAAACATTAGGGGTCCTAGGATGGATCCTTGGGGGACTCCGTAGTTAATGCATTTTTCAGAAGAAGTATAGTTATTACAGGTGACCATCTGTGACCTTTCTGTTAGGTATGATTTAAACCAACTTATAGTATTTTCAGGTAATCCACAATCAGCAAGTTTTTCAAGCATTAGGTCATGTGATATAATATCAAACGCTTTGCTGTAGTCGATAAAACATGTTACCATGAAATTCTTTTTGTTAAAGGTACAATTGATATCCGTAATATATTCAGTCAAAGCCTCAGTGGTCGATCTACCTGGTTGAAATCCATATTGGTATTTATTTAATATATTGTTCTCAGTCAGGTGTATGCGAAGATGATCAGCTAGCACTTTCTCTATAATTTTGCCACAAATATGTGTTAGCGAGATCGGTCTAGTGTCTGATGGTATCTTGGGTATACTAATCTTGGGAATTGGTACAACTCTTGCTATTTTGAACTTTGTTGGAAATGTATTTTTTCTTATAGATAAGTTGATCAAATTTGTTATGTATTTTGACAGGATCATGAAGGCATCCTGATAGATTCTACTATTAACTTCTCCAGAACCTGAGTTTTTCGAAATTTCAATTTCAGAAATCATTTCCCTTATCATATGTTCGGTTACCAAGGGGGATACCCAGGGTATGAGGATGTTTTCCCTGTATCGGTCCCTATTTATAGTACATATATTCTTATTAAGATTTTCACCAACTGTACAATAATATTTGTTGAGTTCATCAACCATTATCGAACCTTCTACACATTTATTGTCTATTGTGAGGCTATTAATTTTTTGTTTATATGAGCCATTGATATCGTTGACAATTTTCCAAAATTTGTTAGAATCCTTCCTGTTAGCATATAGAACATTTTTATAATATTGTGATTTTAATCGTCTAACTAATTTATTACAATTGTTCCTCAAGAGGCGTGCAGCACGAATATCCTCCAGACTTTTAGATTTTCTTGCCTTTTTATAGGCTTTTTCTCTAGCTTTGTGAGAGTTAGATAATTCTACAGTATACCATTTTGGTTTTTCAATAATACCAGTATATTTCTTAAGAGGAGCCAACTTGTTAGCACACCCTTGGATGTTTCGGTCAATTTTTTCCCAGTACTCATTCACATCTTCAGTCCCATTCAGGTCATTCCAGTCTATCCGATTTAGTTTGTTTTCTAGCGTATCATAAGTATATTTTTCGGTAATCTCTTCCTGTAAATTCAATTCTTTTAAATTTCGTATGTATTTTTTTAAAATTTGCCATAACTGGCTGATGATCTGATAGAGAGTAATTTAGTGTTTGAACAGAGACATCCGTTTTCGCATTAATCATGAACAAATCCAGTATCGAGTTTTTCATAAGACCAAACCGGGTAACATCTGTTTCTTTAATTTTTAGATGAAAATTAGAAGCAAATTCCCTTAACATTTTTACTTTATTATATTCTCAAGTAGGTCAATATTGATATCGCCACAAACCACAATATTTTTGTCTTTAATATTCGTATAAGATTTCAAGCAAGTGCGTAAGTCATTCAGAAAAGATTGTACATTACCAGACGGTGGCCTGTATGACACAATGATTTTAAATCGTGGAACATTTTGTTTATATATATAAAGACTTAGAATTTCACTATCCTTATTAGATATATTACAGTCATCATTAGTACTAAAGTTATAATCTTCTCTAATAAAACAGCAAATTCCTCCGCCACGCGTACCTGGGCTCCTATCTAAGCGTAGGATATTATAACCCTTGCATGATATTAAATTATTAGTTATATTGCCATGTAACCACGACTCTGTAAATACCATCACATCAATTCCATTATCCATTATTTCAGTACGAATCGTGTCTATCTTTGGTAGCAGTGAGCGGATATTATATTGAGCTATTTTAATTCCTCGTATCCCTTTTAGGTTAGACCAAACCTTAGGTTGGTTGTTTTTGGCTGATTCACACATTGTCATATAATGATAAACACAGATGGCAGTTATCGGTTAAGTTACCAGTTCTTAGTATGCGAAGATATGGACTGATCAGTTCCTTAATATCAATAGAAGCTAGGGGGATGAAGGGTCGCATGATGGCACATTCATTCCTTGTCCAGCTTACTATATAATATAGAAATTGTTGTACATACAGTGTTGTCCAGTATTGAAGTCTTGTATTATTAGTCCATGCACGCAAAACAACTGTAGTATCTTTTGGACATAGGTGGTATATAAGTTCCAATCCCAAGTGCACCGGTATGGTCGAAGGATCCGACTGATTGGCATAGGGTCGCATGACGGCACCTATTCCTCTCAATTGGTCTCTCCCATAACGCCACACAATTGGGGATATAGAGCCTACAATTGGTAAGTCTCTTCGCAAGGTAATTAGAATCAAACAGTAGCCGGTTTCACAGTGGCGGTTGGTAGGTACGTAGTACATATACGATGTCAATTTCACAAGCAATTGTAGTCGTAATTGTCCCATCAGCTGTTTCCAGTAAACAGAATAACAGGAGCCAGTCGCATGACGGCATGACTCAGTTAATTCTGTTAAGGCTATCATGGTGGTAATTTTCCATCTGCTTGGCCCAGCTGGTAAGAACAGTCGAGTCCAAATGTATCCCATCTGTGAGATGATTCAAGTTGTGACGATGCTTTCTTCCCTGCCTGGGATGTACTTTGTTTAGTAGATGAACGTGTCGAATTCCTCTGCTCCTATTCATCTCAAGAATAAATTTGTTAATTCTTATGATGGCCATATTTATCATGGGTTGGTATCTTGAAGGTCTGATTTTACGATTAGATCTTGCAAGGTCGATCCCAATGAGACCACCAAAGCAAATCTCACAATTATGTGATATATCCTGAAGAGATTCAAGAGCCTCCTGGTATCGACGCTCCATGCGTGAAACAATTCTATCTTCGGTATAATGGCTTAGAGTTATTTTTTTGGTGTGACTATTCCTTATGGAAAAATCGCAGATTCCACCAGCGATCAGGATCTTGGTCGGATGATATGTAAAGAAAAGATTCCTGGCCTTTTCACACAAGCGATCCAGTTTTGCCCCACTGTACGAGAAGAATATGATGTCTGGATTATCTAAATAATTACTAAGATTCCGCCCCCTCGAGTCAGTAATCACTAGGGTAAGCATGATGTCCCTATATTTCTCCGATTGAGTCAGCGGGGAAGTATTGAGCAGTTTTCTCTTGCTGTTGTAGAGTACTGAGTGAATACAAGTGCGAGTCTTGCAACCGATTGAATTCAAGTAATCTTCGTTCCATTTCAATGGGTGAGGGTCTAGAACGGTCCAATATACTTGCGTAACTATTCTCATAACTCATAGTCGGTGGTGGAAGGCGTTTGGGAGGATTAAAATAATCCTCTCCACTTCTAAATCTCTTCCTGGCGTCGTTGATTGTATTGTAATTGTTAGATCTTCTTCCTCCTCCTCACCCACTATTGCGATTCTTTCCTTTTCCTCTGTTCAATTGGCCATCTCCAGTATTTCTCTGAATTTTGGGGGGCTCTAATCTGAGATTTTGAGGATTTTCGGCATTTGCTTGATTATGGACTGGTTCTTGTTCCTCAATCACTGTCTCCATTTCGGTCTCATTACTATCATCATCTTTTGGTTTCTCTACGGCTGGTTTGGGGAGCCTTTTTCTGGGTGATTTACTTCCCTCCAGTGGGATCTTATTTCCATCGTCATCAACCAGTTCCTTGGGGGGAATGAAAGCCATGCCTTCGTGCAAGAATTTTCTGTAATTAGAGATTAGTCTTCCTACGACATTCCATCCCTTGTGTTCACCTTTGGATACAAGTTCTGAATTAATTGAGGCACCACATGCCCAAAAAGGGCAGTTTGTGGCTTCGTATAGAGGCATCTGTTCAGTTTGGATTAATTTCTCTCTAAGGTCTTCATTTTGAGTGAATTTGGCTTCGATCAGGACTCTCATTACATCGATCTTGTCGATATCCCATTGAGGGGAGGAAAATACATTGTGAGAAAGCCTCTTGGCTTCTCTGGCGTCAAAGCACTCATATATATTTCCTTTGCTGCATCGGGTTTGTTTGCGTCATTAGCTCTCGCAAATTGATAAGCTTGTTCCAGAGAATGAAACAAAAGGCCATTGATTTCCAATTTACAAGGATAAAAGTTGCTAAGCCAACTATGGGCCGAATGGAAGTAAATCTTGCCATTTATCCTTTTGGTCTTTGCGTCGGACAATCGTTTACCCTCAGGGAGTTTTTCTAGCTCGTCATACCTATATGAGTTACCTTCAAAGCGTATTTTGTCCCTGTAAATTGGGCAATCCGTAATCTCTTGTGAACGCAGATGTGCTTGTACCGTAGACAACATGTCTTTCCGTTCTTGAATGGTAATTGGCAAATCCGGATTAATGTAGACTCGATAGTAATCCCTGGATTGTTTCAGCTTTGCACGGTTGGAAAAAACACAATTTCGTGCTTGCTCTGCACACATTTTAACTCTGATTTGTCTGGCCCCATTGGATCGACTGTCTATTCTTCTAGCAAAAGTGATGTCCTTTCTGCTAAAACGTGGGTCAATATCTTGTATAATGCTAAGAGCTAGATGTTCGGTATCCTCAAACCGTGATTCCAAAGCACCCAACAGTAGAAAATTACATTTCCTGTTTTCAACTTCATTCTGAATAAACATGTTCTCATATCTTTTCATCTGTCGTTGCATTGAAAGCATTTCATTTTCCATAGAATTGGATTGTTGCGATCTAACCCTATCCTTCTGCATTAGTTGCTGGATTAGTGTCTTATAGTAAGACTGATCTAACTGCGTAAATTCTAGTGAACGTCTGAGTTCTTCAATCGTACATGGATCGTGTATTATTTCAATTTGTTCCCTAGTATAGTTTTTGGAGCTGACTACTTGTTTTTTATGTGTAGAAAATTTCAAAAGATTATACTAAAATATGTAGACTTTATGTATGACAACATGTAGAAGGAGAAGGAGAAGAAGAAGGGCCTTTCTGGGACAAGTGAATTATAGTGTTTACGATAAAGACTTGTTATGACCCAATGTACACCGTTATATGAACAAGACCATTGTGAATGGTATGTTACAACACATGGCATTTCCACATACCAGACATAGGATGTACAGGCTGGACAACAGCCTGTGGACACACATTACAATGTACGCTTTCTTATAGTAGCAAACTCACTTATCAAATCTCTTCACATCATTTGTGATCCGTTTTAGGAAAATGAGCCATAAGTCACAAAATATGAATTTTGAGATATCACCATATCTGAAAAGAGGAGATCAAGCCGATTCTAATGATAGTAAACAGTCCAATATTCTAATATGTATTTCCATATTTTAAGTTTGATATTTTTATTTTTGACAAAAAAGTTTGTAATATTTCTGGTGGACAATAACCAGTAAAGTAACTGAATATACTCCATATGTGGACCTTTAAAATGAAATGATATATTATTTATAATGTCCTAAAATTTGATACATGGATTGATACAACCATAAGTGATGAACTCGCCAAAAATCAGAACATTCCATTAAAGTGAACTTGTAAAATAAACACTTTGAAAAATATAATTTTTGCGACTTACGACTCATTTTCCTGAAACACATCACATTTATAGACAGATCCAACGATTTTCATTAATTTTTATAGACAGATCCAACGATTTTCATTTGATATAGAGTAGATATTATTCTCTAGGGAATAGTACTTTTCTTTAAGGTATACCATACACACCATGGTATTACAGACTGAGTTGTACATAATACGCACTGGAACCTTCTGCACCTCTCTGCTTCAGTACAGATAGTTATTATTTATATTTGAGATGTGTTTCAGGAAAATGATTCATAAGTCGCAAAAAATGGACTTTGAGATATCACCATATTTGAAAAGATGAGATCAAGCCGATTCCAATGATAGTAAACAGTCAAATAATCTAATAAATATTTCTAGATTTTAAGTTTGATAATTTCGTTTTTGAAAAAAAAGTTTCCAATATTTCTGGGGGTCAATAAACAGTATAAGGTAACTAAATGTAGTCCATATGAGGACCTTCAAAACGAAAGGATATATTACATAGATTGTGCTGAAATTTGATACATCAATTGATATAGCGATTCACCTGCCAAAAATTAGAACATTCCAATAATGAGATCTTGTGGAAAAAAACACTTAGAAAAAGCCCACTTCATTGGATCCACCTGCCCGATCTCTTTCATCCTGTTTTTAATCAGTTTCTTTTTTATAATTCATCCATTTATCCAAGTGAGCGTAAATCTAACGGAAATGTGGGAAAGGCCAGGGGCCTGTTGTATAAGCTAAGAAAAGGAATAATGTGTGTGGGAATTTCTATACTGTTTCCCTTGCTTCAGAAAAAATCCTATTCACCATTTCTACCTAATTCAATGTAGGAAGGAAGCTTTTCCTTCCTACAGGTGACGGAATTCTAATGAAAAAGATCGGTCAGATTATCAGAAAATGTACAATTGGCTGCTGTACATATTTAGTAAATTTTGCCAAATTGGGCTGCAATTCGATCGATACTAGGTATATTCGAGTATATTCCGCATTGCATCGATTCTAGCAATCTGTGTGGTTAGGTTGAACTACATTTTAAACTTTATTTTCGTGTTAAATTTGGGTTATTTGAGAGGATTGGTGAAGATGAATTGTACATTTTCTGAAAACTTGGCCCATATACAACAGGACTCTGCCTTTTCTTAGCTTGTACGACAGGCGCCTGGCCTTCCCAACCTATCATCTATTACTGAGGGAGTGAGTGAGTTTGGTTGTGAGTCATAAGTCGCAAAATCAATATTTTTCAAAGCGTTTTTTTCACAAGATCACATTATTGGAATGTTCTGATCTTTGGAGAGTGGGTCACCTATGGTTATGTCAATCGATGTATCAAATTTCAGGACAATCTATGTAATATATCCTTTGGTTTTAAAGGTCCTCATATGGACTACATTTAGTTACTTTACTGTTTAGTGACCCCTAGAAATATTGGAAACTTTTTTTTAAAAAAAACGAAAATATCAAACTTAAAATCTAGAAATACTTATTAGATCATTAGACTGTTTACTATCATCGGAATCGGCTTGATCTCATCTTTTCAAATATAATAGTATCTCAAAATCTATTTTTTGCGACTTATGACTCATTTTCCTGAAACACATTTTTAAGATGGTTATCAATCAGTATAACTTCTGAAGTTAAGCAAAAGAATGAAAGCCACTCCGGCTCTGGCTTGGTCCCCGGAAGGAGAGCATCCGGATATCCGGATATGCGGTGCCAGGCAGAGTCAAGACCAGCCTGACTCCCACCAGTACCACATACATATAATATACATTAAATGATATATTAAATTTGATTTGCAATATTTCTGGTTGGAACATTACTATGGTAAAATATACTCTATAGGATAACCTTAGAAATGCAAGGATATTTTTGATACACTGTTTTGAAATGTGATTATTTATGTGACTTAAGCCCCTGAACCCTTAAAAATCAAAATTTTCCCACAAAGAGATGTGAATAAATCACTTTGGAAACGAAAATGGACAATATTTCCAAGGTGAAAATGTGTTTTGTTAAAGGTTTGTAAAAATGGTCTAAACTTGAAAATTCGTGTCAGGAACAGGAAGCATTGCACATGTCATGGGATTGACAGAAGCGCCCTCTTCTGACAAATAGGGGATTGTGAGGGATTGTCAAAACTTTCTAAAAATAAGACGTGAAAGATGGCCCAATCTGTCATTAGTGAAATCAATGAGAAAAGATGTGATGTGTTCCAGGAAAATGAATCACAAGTCCCCCAAAATGATTTTGAGACATGTCCATATTTGAAAGGATGAGATCAAGCCGATTCTAATGATGGTAAACATTAGGACATCCAACAAGACTTTGTATTTCTATAATTATTGATATATTTAATTTTGCATCATGTTGTCTCATCATGCATCCTCTCATTTGGTGGTTTATTATTTTGCTATAGTGTTTCTAAAACGTCCCGTATGACTTACCCCTGTAACATCATTGTTGCCTTGCGAAATGTTTATACATGAACACTGCTTGGAAGTAATGTACAACTATATGAAATGTCTATGATTATTAATGGTTAATATGAAAGAGCGCGGCGTCGACTTAACTGTATTATATGTATTTTAATCATCCCTCAATTTCTTGTAATATCAATGAGTATTGAGTATGGACATTGTTCTTATATTAATATACTTATCTGTAAACTGTGGTTTATGTATACCTATGTTTAAAAAACTGAATTTATCTATCTCTTCTATGTTCGATAAAGTTATATAGTGGTAATGTAAACAACATTTGTACGCAAACTTTCATTTCACTGTGATTTGTGATTTGGAATGACCACTGCTCGCTTTTGACCTTTCGTTGAGAAGCACAGGAAGAAAGAAGACAATATGAAGGACGGGTTTGAAGCTCATTCTAACAATAGGATTGATTAGACCAAAATGTAGGTTCGTTTAACAATCTTTAGTCAGGAAACACATTTTGTATGTTTGGCCTACAAAGGGTCTGTTTTTTCCTGCTGGTTTCCCGTTGGTCTCCCGCATGTGATGTGTCACAGGAAAATGTGTCTGGACTCACACAAAATGACATTTTTATGAATGTTTTTCCGCGAGAATTTGTTTAAAATGTTTTGTCATTTTGGGATTTTAGAGTTTCAGAAAATACACAATCTACAGTTCCACACATCTGTCAAATTCTGCTAAATGGGAGTGAAAAATGATAAATGGGTCAGATTTTCAGAAAATGTACAATTCGCCTTCACCAATCCTCTCAAATAACCAACATTTAAGACAGAAATGAGCTTCAAAATGCAGTTTAACATAGCAAAACAGATACTATAAATCAAAGCGATACCAAATATACTCAGATACTCTCGGTATTCATGATTTTTAAGCCTAATTTAGCAAAATTTCCTACATGTGTAGAGGTGCCAATTGTACATTTTCTGAAAATCTGACCCAAATACTGAGTTTATCCGAGTGTATGTATACAATACAGAACACACTCAGACATACCTAATATTTTTCATTTTTCACATTGTAACATTTTCTTTTACATATTTTCTGTTTTGTTTATTATACTGTCTTTGTTTTTTTAATAATTTATAATCTATAATTTGTGAGGTCGGCAACGCACGAAGACACCCGTGTAGGGTATAATGCGTTTTTTCTTTGCTTCTTTTTTCTCATACTTGTAGTTTTAAATGTGACCTTAAGGCCGTAGGCCTTAAGTGAAATAAAACAAAACAAAATAAAAAACTCTCTCTTCACAGCCCTACACTTCTAAGACAGAGGCTACCTTATCTGGTGTTGATGTCTGAAGTCTCCCTCCTCCCACCTTTTTTTTTGTTTTTGCTAAACGTTTTTATTCAGTTTCCTGCCTTCTTGGCTCCATACATGCTAAGAGATATTATGAACCTCCTCCCACCTTATCAGACATATGTAATTAAAGGACGCCTATCCCCGCCACCCGCTATGATATCACTCTCCCTTTACTCCCATCTGTGTGACATGTTCAATATTAGATTAGTTTAGAGAATTTTGTATTTGATTTGATTAATATGTTTATTCAGGACAACAAAAATACATTTCAGCGACTAGCGTTGATATTCTCAGCATTGCCTGATTGCTTAAGGCAAAATGCGTTAAATTATTAAACATATGTAGGTGTCATAGCATACAGGTTTTCTATAATCTAATTGGTGTCAGGACAACTACCCGCCGGACATATCCCCCCCGCCGGACATATCCCCCCCGACAATTACCATCCTGGACATTTCCCCGCTAGGACATGTACCATCCCGGACATTTACCATCCTAGGACATTCACCCGCCTTACCTGAAGTTTTAAGTGTATTTGGTACATGGGTTATTATGGAATATATCTATCTTTTATTAAGGGATGTGGAGAGGAATGGGGTAGGGATTGGATGAATACTCATTTCAAGAATTTGATACAGTATCATGTTAAGTTAGTTAAGGGTGGATAAAAGCTATTTATGTTGCATCTATAATTATATGGAAATACAAGTATAACCCTTGTTGGTACATAGATCTTCTTATCATAGCGGTCACTAGCATTTTTTGCTTTAGGTTAGGCCTAAAGCATATTATCAAAAGAATCTAATAAAACATGCCTAAAACAGAGTAATTCGCGTCGTGCTCTTACATACAGACCGTTGGTTTTTCCATTTTAGTTTCAACAAGGGTAATAATTAATCGTTAATGTAAATCATTCTCTATAATAAGAAAGGCAATATTGGTGTTGGTGCAGCATTAAACTAAATCTAGTATCTTTGATAGAACTGATCGAATTAAAGAGATGATAGAAATAGTTCAAAAGAAAATTATTAAAAGAATTACTTAGAATGCAAGATTAAGACATTGCCTGGCGAATTTAGTTTACTGCCGAAATCAGCAGTCCATGGAGTCTTTTCATTCTGTTAATTGGTTTATTTAAGCTTAATTGTTTTTTTTGTGTGATCATGTTTCTATTAAACAAGACCACCACTGGCCTTGAACACAACGTCTAAGTTGATATTTCATCTCTATTCTTATTTTATTTCACTTTTGGGTCTGTTTGTATGGAAACACCAAATGAAATCTGACTTTTATTTTTGCTCAAAGTGCCGACCTAACAACTAACACATTAATAAAATCATATCGGACAACTGGTTAAACTAAATTTAAACGCCTAAAAAGGCTAAAGCTATTTGAAAAGAGTAAAGCTGTAACAGTACAGTAATTCATGATATTTATAATTGATAATTTTAAGAAGCTCTCTGTCTCTTTCTCTGCTCTCCCTCTCTCTCTGCCTCCTCTCTCTACCACTACCGTTCTAGCAACACGATACGACTCATTTCTGAGGCTGGCATACAACAAGGGCCAACAGACAGACTGTCATCCGTTTTAGGAAAATGAGTCATAAGTCGCAAAAAATGGATTTTGAGATATCACCATATTTGAAAAGAGGAGATCAAGCCGATTCCAATGATAGTAAACAGTATAATAAAATAATAAGTATTTCTAGATTTTAAGTTAGATATTTTCGTTTTTGAAAAAAAGGTTTCCAATATTTCTGGGGGTTAATAAACAGTAAAATAACTAAATGTAGTCCATATGAGGACCTTTAAAACGAAAGGATATATTACATAGATTGTCCTGAAATTTGAGACATCGATTGACATAGCTCTAAGTGACAAACTCCCCAAAAATCAGAACATTCCAATAATGTGATCTTGTGAGAAAAACACTTTGGAAAATATCAATTTTGCGACTTATGACTCATTTTCCTGAAACACATATTTTCTGAGGCTGGCATACAACAAGAGCCAACTGATGGCGTAATGGGAATTCACATAGAGATACAAATGGAATATCTCTGTGGAAGGAGAGCCTCACACCTTCTCCACCTGGCATATGAGATGAGTTGTGGCAAAAGATACTTTGACAACAGAAAAATCCACTTACGAAGTCTGGCAAAGAGTAAAGTCCTACAAATACTAATGACAAAAACAGAAAGTATCAGAGAATCGTTTATTGTACAAGCCCCAATCCTCTTCAATAAAATCTCACCGGCTGCCCAAACCTGGTTGAATTTAAAACATAGTAAAAGTAAATTTCTTCTCACACAGAATAGCAGACATGCACAAGTCTTAGAATTTTCTTTGTTTAAAAATCGAAAACTATCATGTTATGGTCACTCCTCCTTGACTGAGGAATTCTAACACAGTACATGTATGGGGAGTCCCATACCTGCAGTATAGGGCCCTTTAGACCCGGTTTGGTCAGATTCTGGGGTGTATTTTTGTCACAAAAGACCATGGCAATCACTTCCGGCAACTTCCGGTAAGGAATGGGGGTTATAGACGTCGAAAGAACTGGTAAATAAAGGTCTATAGAAGTTGGTGAATCTTTTTTTCTTAATAGCCCTCAGTCAAATCTGACCAAACCGCATCTAAAAGCAGTAATACCCGAGGTTTTGGATGTTTTTTTTTTATTTAGAATTTTTATACAGCAAACAGTTAACATCCTTGTAATGACAAATGGAAATTATTGGTAGACTGGTACAAAGTACACTGGCTATAATAAACAAAGAGATTCATTAGCATGAGAAGATTATGGGCTCACGGGCAGCAATTCAATGAAGAAAAACCATGGTCTTCCACCCACTGCTGTGTCTAACTACACTAGTATCTACAAGACATGGGGATTGTAATGGTCTTAAGTGGTCTTAACGCCCCTCAAATTGTCCACCAGGCAACAGACCAATTAGTCCATCCAAAACCTCGGGTATTAATGCTATAACAAACGACACCAGTCTTAGGGACGAGGGCTAGTCTAGCGGAAATACCCCAACACAACAAGGGCATACAGAGTGCCACTCTATAGGCATCTTCAGAAAATGTACAATTCGCCTTCACCAATCCTTTCAAATAACCCACATTTAAGAGAGCAATTAGCTTCAAAATGCTGTTTAACATAACAGAACTGATAATTCAAATCAATGTGATACCAAATAATTATACTCAGATCCACCAACATTTTTTTAAAGCCAAATTTAGCAGAAATTACTAAATATGTAGAGCTGCCAATTGTACATTTTCTAATTTTTTAAAATCTGAAGGACGGGTTTGAAGCTCATTCTAACAATAGGATTGATTAGATCATAATGTAGGTTCATTTAACAATCATTAGTCAGGAAACACATTTATATGTTTGGCCTACAAAGGGTCTGGTTTTAGATATAATTATATATACGCTTTCGGATAACCTCAGGAACATATATATGAATATAATTAATACAGAGACTTGAAATTTGAACATTTATTTATGCTACGAGCAGCGCTACGCACAATAGAGATGAGAACATTCCAATAAAGAGATCTTGTCAATAAATCACTTTAAAAAATATTAATTTAGCTACCTGTGACTCATTTGCCTGTAACACATCACAATTGTGATCCGTTTTAGGAAAATGAGTCATAAGTCGCAAAATATGAATTTTGAGATATCATCATATCTGAAAAGAGGAGATCAAGCCGATTCCAATGATAGTAAACACTAGGACACCTAATAAGTATATTTCTATATTTTAAGTTTGATATTTTTATTTTTGAAAATAAAGTTTGTAATATTTCTGTTAGGCAATAACCAGTAAAGTAATTGAATATACTCCATGTGTGGACCTTTAGAACGAAAAGATATATTATATATAATGTCCTAAAGTTCAATACATAGATTGACACAACCATAAGTGATGAACTCGCCAAAAATCAGAACATTCCAATGAAGTGATCTTGTAAAATAAACTCAATGAAAAATATAATTTTTGCAACTTATGACTCATTTTCCTGTAACACATCACAATTGGTCTCTACTGGTCAGATCGCTGCTTTATATCGAAATATATGTGATGTGTTTCAGGAAAATGAGTCACAAGTCCCCCAAAATCGATTTTGTCATATCTGACAAGAGTAAATCAGGTTCAACGATAGTAAACATTAGGACATTTAATCAGTATTTCTATATTTTTAAATTTGATATCATTATTTTTGAAAAATAGGTTTGCAATATTTCTGCTTCACTAATAAAGTCGTTAAAAATTCATAGGACTTAAAGGGCTAAACTCTCCAAGAATCGTCCAATCGTAAAAAGAGATCTTGTGAATAAATCACTTAGGAAAATATCAATTAAACTATTTGTGACTCATTTTCCTTTAACACATCCCATATTTATAAGAGAAAGGATACAAAGGGACAAAGGGAGATGTGTGCGTGCGACACATGTTCTAATCTATCCAGGTTCCTCTGTTAAAACCTTAATTCAAATAGGAAATCTTTGAAACATCCTCTAAGTGCCAACTAAATGTTCACATGAGAGAACTCAATCTGTGCAGTTCCCTGTTTCCCTTTAAAGGGGAACACTGGACTGGGTATAATGCGTTTTCAGACGTAAGGAAAAACTATAATATGATGTTCTGTAAACTGTATTATGCAATTCACCCATTCATAAGTCACTGGGGAGTAATTGTCTGTGTTATAATTGGCTATTATCCGGAATGCTGGCAGCTACTATATTCCCAGAGTCCTATGTGAGAGTGACGTCAGCGAAGCGCAGCTAACTTCCGTCACTCTGTAGGTAGTGTTATTGTATACAGGCTGCTGTACTGTAGGCTACTAGTTTAGTGCACTCAAATCACTTCTTTTCAACAATACCTGCCTGTGAGGCCCATGGATATTACCCTAGAACTAATGAGGAATGAAAAGACCCTATGGATCTCTTCTATTACATTTTCAATGGAAGGTAAATGAAGGTGCAAAGAATAAACTTCCTCCTCCTCATTCCTGATTACTACCCACTTGTTGTTGACTAGTCAGGTTGACAGCTTGCATGCATTACTATGGAAAGCTTTTTATATAACATGATATATAAGTTGGGTTCAATTAACATATCCTATATTGAAAGATCTTTACTACCGTTAGAGCTGAGCTACCCTTATATTATGTCATAAGGTCCTATCATTATTTATGTAATATTACCTCACAGGTAGACCTGGGAGGGTGTTTGTTTATTTGGAAAGATCAGTCATTTGTTTATAAATGCCTTTCCATACATACACTAAAGTGGGCACTGTTTACTGTAACAGTAAGTAGACCGTGACCACAGACTGACCAGCAGATCGGTAGTTAGCCTGCCCGTTTTTAGTGTCATACATCTAGCAATATGGAAGCACTCAGAGCTAGCTTTGGGGAGAGAGGGACAGCATTTACTCCATTGAGTCTGGCAATATCATTGCACAGAAATGAGTAATATAATGAAAGATACCAGTTATTAATGATACTTGAGCTGTAAGACCAGCAATTGTTCCAACCCAGTGTTTTACTTTAATAAGAAAAGGTCCATTTTTGTATCATCAAACTAGAACAAGGTCAAGGTAATGTCTTTTTTTTTTAAATAAAGTTTTATTTCCCAAACTATTTCACGCTTGTGATACATTTCATGTTGAAAAATAAAAAATAAATTAATAATCTAGGTTTAAGCAATAAATGTGACTTCATAACCACATCCTTAATTGGCATATTCTACATTACAACACAGTTCATCATAATTATGTCTTACGAATCCATTTTCTGTTAAAGTGGTACTCTCAGCTGACATAGCTCAATACATTTCTTTTCTATATTTATTCCATTCTTTTCCAACCCATCTGAAGGTTATATGAAGAAACTTGAAGTGCTTTATCCTTTTCCGACTAGTTGGGTTAAAGCCCAAACTGCATGGGATATCATGTATACATTTTCTAGGTGGGGAGATCGTATCCAACAATCTTACATATGTATTTTATGTAATTCTCATCTGTTAAAGAAATGGGGAGCTATTTTACATGGAATTAATTATAGCAGACAACTTGTATGAATGCCGCCATTGTTGTAAGTCATGTGACCTCTGATTACGTATATGAACCACAACTCACAACGAGGCACCTACCGAATATACTCGAATTTACTTTGTATTGACCAAATTGCAGCCTAATTTAGCAGAATTTACTAAATGTTTACAGCTGCCAATTGTACATTTTCTGAAAATCTGACCCATGTATTCTCCTTTGTAAATGTACATTGAATTGGCATTTCCAATCTACTTCGGTAGATCAAAGGAAGTAATCTCTATGAATATTTGCTATGGCAGGTGGCTCCTTGTATTCTAACATTGCAGTGCTGAGACAGTTATTTTGAAATATCTGCAGTCTGTCTAATATGTAAAAGCAAGAGAATTAGTTCTATAGTTGCCGATCTTATTCTGGTTGTCGATGCATAGACAATGCAGCTGCCAACAACCCTATTTGGGTCAGATTTTAAGAAAATGTACAATTCAACTTCACCAATCCTCTCAAATAACCCAAATATTAGACGAAAATAATTTTCAAAATTCGTTCAACCTAACCAATCAGATTCCTAGAATCAATGCAATTCTGTATATACTCAAATTTACCTAGTATTGACCAAATTGCAGCCTAATTTAGTAGAATTTACTAAATGTGTACAGCTGCCAATTGTACATTTTCTGAAAATCTGACCCATTTATCAAATGTGCATCACCAGAAATTACATTGTCTTTGCATCGACTTGGTTTTGTGGACAGTGGTCACACCACATTACTCTGAAATATCCCAAATAACTGCTTGTGAATCAAGATACAAACTAACGGACATGTAAGTCCCCTATTGAGCCTTACACTGACATATAACTCCTATAATTCCCTGTTAATCACGGTTCAAGATGACAGACATACAAGTCCCCTATTGAGCCTTATACTGACATATAACTCCTATAATTCCCTGTTAATCACGGTTCAAGATGATGGACATACAAGTCCCCTATTGAGCCTTATACTGACATATAACTCCTATAATTCCCTGTGAATCACGGTTCAAGATGACGGACATACAAGTCCCCTATTGAGCCTTATACTGACATATAACTCCTATAATTCCCTGTGAATCACGGTTCAAGATGACGGACATACAAGTCCCCTATTGAGCCTTATACTGACATATAACTCCTATAATTCCCTGTGAACCAAGGTTCAAGATGATGGACATGTAAGTCCCCTATTGAGCCTAACTCTGACTAACAACTCCCATGATTCCCTGTGAAGCAAGATTCAAGATGGTGCACATACAAATCCCCTATTGAGCCTAAAGGCGGGAGCACACTAGCCGCGATAAGCCTCGCAATAGGCTTTGCAACAGGCCTCTGCAATAGAAATGAAAATATTCGATCTTGGTGTGCAGTGTATCGCAGAAGTGGGGCCTCTTTGCAACAGGCTCTGCAATAGCCTTTGCGACAGGCCTCACAATAAGAAATGCGTTGCTGTCTATCGCAGAAATATTAGATATATTTAATATGTGTTGGCGATAAGCATGGCATCGTGGACGTCACCATGCTATTGCGATCAATCGCAAAGCTCTATTGCAGAAGTGTGGCGACGTTTGCAGCAGGCCTTCCCGATAGGCCTCTGCAAAAGCCTGGCCTATCGTGAAAGCCTGCTGCAAAGCCTATTGCAAGGCTTATTTCGGCTAGTGTGGCGCCGGCTTAACTCTGACAAACAGCTCCCATAATTCCCTGTGAATCAAGACTCAACTGGACATGCAAACGCCCTATTAGTGGTCATTGTGGTCTACCTTATTCATGGACAATGGATGTCTTGTCTAGACTTCCTGATTCCAGGAAGATTGTAACCAAGCAGAAATAAACTGATACAGATGAAGACAAATGTTTGAACCTACTGTGGAAAGTATTTGTTTGCAATTTAATTCAACATATTATTTCTAAGGTGAGGGAAGATCGTTGTATACTAGGGGTAATGAGTAGTCCTCTGAATAAATCAGAGGGTTCAGTGTCTATCACAGAAAGTAGTCCTTGGATATGGGTCAGATTTTAAGAAAATGTACAATTCAACTTCACCAATCCTCTCAAATAACCCAAATATTAGACGAAAATAATTTTCAAAATTCGTTCAACCTAACCAAACAGATTCCTAGAATCAATGCAATTCTGTATATACTCGAATTTACCTAGTATTGACCAAATTGCAGCCTAATTTAGTAGAATTTACTAAATGTGTACAGCTGCCAATTGTACATTTTCTGAAAATCTGACCCAGATGTCACATGATGCGCCCCTTTTGGATGGTGTCTTGGGGCACACAGGTGTTGGTTGCAGCATCTTTGGTGTCTAGTCACATGTCCACGGACTTGTCACATGTGGTTTTGGCCTCTTCTTCTAGCTATATATATATATATATATACAACCAATGCAGCACTTTCCCTCCCATAACTTATGGGGTTTCTCTCTCTTGTCCCCCCCATTATATATGGGCTTAAAGTGGACAAATAAGGGTTTGTCCCTGACCCACCATAGCTTATCGTGGGAACAGTTGGCAGTCCCTCCTCTCCTCTCACCCTCTTCAGCCCACCATACCTTATGGGTGGGCCACCACAATCCTCCACCCCTCTCACCCTTTTCAGCCCACCATAACTTATGGGTGGGCCACCTGAATCCTCCTCTCCTCCCACCCTCTTCAGCCCACCATAACTTATGGGTGGGCCACCACAATCCTCCTTCCCTCTCACCCTTTCAGCCCACCTTAACTTATGGGTGGGCCACCACAATCCTCCTCCCCTCCCACACTCTTGAGCCCACCATAACTTATGGGTGGGCCACCACAATCCTCCTACCCTCCCACCCTCCCACCCTCTTCAGCCCACCATAACTTATGGGTGGGCCACCACAATCCTCCTCCCCTCTCACCCTTTTTAGCCCACCATAACTTATGACAGGGCCACCACAATCCTTCTCTTCTTTCACCCTCTTCTGCCCACCATAACTTATGAGAGGGCCACCACAATCCTCCTCTCCTCTCACCCTTTACAGCCCATCATAATATATGGGTGGGCCACCACAATCCTCCTCTTCTTTCACCCTCTTCTGCCCACCATAATTTATGAGTGGGCCACCACAATCCTCCTCCCCTCCCACCCTCTTTTGCCCACCATAATTTATGAGTGGGCCACCACAATCCTTCTCTTCTCATACCTTCTTCTGCCCACCATAACTTATGGGTGAGCCACCACAATCCTCCTCTCCTCATTCCTTCTTCTGCCCACCATAACTTATGGGTGGGCCACCACAATCCTCCTCTTCTTTCACCCTCTTCTGCCCACCATAACTTATGGGTGGGCCACCACAATCCTCCTCTTCTTTCACCCTCTTCTGCCCACCATAACTTATGGGTGGGACACACAATCCTCCTCTTCTTTCACCCTCTTCTGCCCACCATAACTTATGGGTGGGCCACCACAGCCCTCCTCTTCTTTCACCCTCTTCTGCCCACCATAACTTATGGGTGGGACACACAATCCTCCTCTTCTTTCACCCTCTTCTGCCCACCATAACTTATGGGTGGGCCACCACAATCCTCCTCTTCTTTCACCCTCTTCTGCCCACCATAACTTATGGGTGGGACACACAATCCTCCTGTCCTCTAACTCTTTCTAGCCCACCATAACTTATGAGTGGGCCACCACAATCCTCCTGTTCTCTAACTCTCTTCATCCCACCATAACTTATGGGAGGGCCATCACAATGCTCCTCTCCTATTATCCTCTTCATCCCACCATAACTTATGGATGGGCCGCCACAACACTCCTCTCCTCTAACCCTCTTCAGCCCACTATAACCTATGGTTAGGCCACCACAATCCACTTCTATTCTCACCCTATTTAGCCCACCATAATTCATGGGAGGGCCACCACAACCCTCCCCTTGTCTCACCCTCTTCTGCCAACCATAACTTATGGGTTGGTCACCACAATCCTACCCTCCTCTCTCCTTCTACTGCCCACCATACCTTATAAGATATGGTGGGCACAACTACCAACAAATCTGGCCACCATATCTCATGAATGGGTCAATATAAGGTATACCTTATGAGTGGTCCATTTCCCCTTGGAATATTATTCCTGTACTCTTTACTCTTTTCATTTTCCCAGGAATGAGAAAATAATGGTGTTTATATGATGGATGCCAATAATTGATTAGAGATCTGGATCAGATATAATAAAGCTCCAGTCTTATAACACATGTTCAAGAGATAAACCACTGTCATATGCACTGCTGCAGGCGGGAGTTCAAGGAACTAATGCATGAAAAATAAGGAGTGACAATAACTTTTTCAAATTTTGTCTTTAGAAAGAACATGGTTGGGGGATAACAAAAAGCAAAACAAAATGGATCTCAGCCTATTTTTCTTTTCATTCTAGAGACCATCAAAGTTTAGTATTTAAGTATGTGGGGAAAATGGATATTGTTTTTCCAAGATTTCAGACAGACAAATAACATTTTTCAGTTGAAATGACTTCTAAACATAGCCGCTATACAGGTTTACCCTCATGCATGAAAGAACAGGGTATCAACATATTTTGAAAGATATTATTCAGCATTGAAAATCTTCAATATTCCTGTTTTTAACTCATCTGGATGCAGATTCAGATGAATACATTTTTAAAAAGTTGGTGACCCCCATTTTTTATTGCTTGAGAGGGTAAAGGAATATGTTAGCTATGCCTATAGAGATTTTTAGGAAAAAGTTATTTTCAATTTTTTTTTTTATACTGAAAAAACGAAAATAATTGTCCTTTTCTCATAGACTTCTATAGTGAACAACCATAAATTTCAGAGCTCCCTGAAATGAAAACTAACCAGGTGACATATTGTTTTTATTGGCTTTTTGAATTCACATAACCTTGTTCTTTCACAAGGCAAAGTTTAAACAAAATGTTATTTTCAGTTTTTTTCCAAGTTGCACTGTGGTTTATCTCTTTAAATTGTATTGTATTGTATTGTAAAACGAGGGTCCATCTCACAGTTCAGGTTTATTTAGGTTTTTTTTTTTCTTTTTCCATTGAATCGCAGTAACTATAACTTGACATCGGATACAAGTATTTGATTCTGGGAAAACGTTTCCTTTGGAAACGCCAGGTAGCTACTGTAAATTGACACTAATTGTAAAGTTTAATAGATAAATAATTAAATAGATCATTAGTTAAGTTAATACTTGTTTTACTTCTTTATTCCTACCACTCATAGCCAGGATATATATGAGAAACCTCAACTTCAATATCATTTGTAGTATCATTAGTGGGGGGTGGATCTGGTATTTGGCTATTTTTTCTTGATTCTATCTATCAAGCAATGTACTATATATGGAAAATATAGTGATTTTCAAACAATATGAAAAGAAAGAGAATTAAATGAAAATCTATCATATATAATCGAATATCTTTAATGCATGAAAAAAAGGACAATTTTTTTCTGATATATAAATTCCCTCTCGAATAGGCCAAAATGTATTGTCCATTGTATCACAGTAACTATATCTTGATATCAGATACAAATATTTGATTCTGGGAAAACGTTTCCTTTGGAAACGCCAGGTAGCTACATTAAGTTGACACTAATTGTAAAGTTTAATAGATAAATAATTAAATAGATCATTAGTTAAGTTAATACTTGTTTTACTTCTTAATTCCTACCACTCATAGCCAGGATATATATGAGAAACCTCAACTTCAATATCATTTGTAGTATCATTAGTGGGGGGTGGGGGCGGGGGGTGGATCTGGTATTTGGCTTTTTTTTCTTGATTCTATCTATCAAGTAATGTACTTTATTATACGCGCATGCTATATGAGAGGTGCTATAAGTGGGGTGCTATAAAAATAGTCATATAGGACGCGTCCTATAAAAATGTAGTTGTCTAAAAATAGCTCTGACTCAGCACTTCCGCTGTCTCCGCGGAGATCCCCGCGGAGATCCCCGCGATCGGTAATCCACCTGTGATTATAAAAATACATAATAAACACCACACCATTAAATAGAGAATTAAATTCTCTGTCAAATGATGTAAGGTTTATTATTGTAGCTCAAGAAATGGCTATGATATGAACGTTTTAGTTCAACCAAGTCAGTAAGTAAACACTGCATGATCACACAGTCCTGACAGCTCACTCACACAGTCCTGACAGCTACAACAAGCCTACTGAAGGTGCTCTCAGCGGGGCAGCTGGGGCTCTCTGAGAGTTCTTTAATACTCTTTCAGTGATATCTGATGATGATCAAATTTTATGCACATATAATAAATATAGAATGGAACTCGCCAGCAATAATCGAAAATTTATAGGACTTGATTCGTCCACATAAGCACTCTGCCTACGGCATCGTGCTTATGTGGACGAATCTCGTCCTATAAATTTTCGATTATTGCCGGCTCGTCCCATTCTCTCTATATATATATGGAAAATATAGTGATTTTCAAACAATATGAAAAGAAAGAGAATTAAATGAAAATCTATCATAAACAAATCAAATATCTTTAATGCATGAAAAAAAAGGACAATTTTTTTCTGATGTATGAATTCCCTCTCGAATAGGCCAAAATGTATTGTCCATTGTATCACAGTAACTATATCTTGACATCAGATACAAGTATTCGATTCTGAGAAAACGTTTCCTTTGGAAACACCAGGTAGCTACATTAAGTTGACACTAATTGTAAAGTTAAATAGATGAATAGTTATATAGATCATTAGTTAACTTAATACTTGTTTAATTTCTTTATAAATACTGGCCCTTCTATAAGATATGATTAGCCATAAGTTATTATGGTGAACTGGATATATTTGACGCTAATACCCACAGGCGATAGGGCCCAGAGTCCAGCCACTGGTTTGGACACTGGGCCCAGCGGTAGTGGTGAGTGTTGTTTAGGGGCTAGCATATGAAATATTTATATCTAAGATATAGGACAAAATATTTTTTTCAACATTGCACATGTTTTTTGTTTTTACTTTCAAGTTGATAATTGTTATACGATTGAGGATGAATAACTGATGGTTAAGTTCTTCCATCATATTTTTATTTCATAATTATGAACTTATGTTACAACTTATTGCAGGTCAACATTGTTCTGCTCCTTAAATTACAATGAGTTTCTAGTTTTGAATAATGAATGGTGTTGATAATGAATACAGTTACTTATTTGAAGGTTTTGTTTTTTTTAAAAAATTTTATTTTCATATTAAAAGATGAAAAGAATTTTCCCCTTATTCTTATCCCTTATCATTTTTGAGGAAGACGGACATAGGACATAGGCGAGAGATTGAGCAAGCAGAATTATTGGGTTTTTTGCAAGTAATATTTTTTTATTTCATTTTTAAAATGATCTTTATCCTGAATATTTCGAATGATTACTGGTAAATTATTCCAGGTGGCAGCGACTTGATAGTGGAGAGAGGATTTGATTTTTCCTTGATAGGCCTAAATGTGGAGAGAATTGGGGCATCATATATTCTGGTTGCTCTAACAATTATTGGGATAGAGCCTTTTCGTTGTAGTCTTGTTACCTTAAGATAACCCATTTTGGAGAGAAGAAAACTAATTTGCTGGGGGCCTTAATCTTTGATTGTGAGTGGGCCCTAGCTTCCTACAACCATGCTAACATCAGAGTAACTGACTTTTAATGACTAGCTAGCCCTATTTGAATTTTCATTTGACCGACATAATGAAGCATGCAAAAAAACTCTGTAAACCAGATCATAAGGAACATTCAAAATCTGCTTTAAAATTTGACCTTTTGGACGTCATCTCAAATCAATTAATGCATTGATACAAATTACTTAATTAAGGTATTATTTAACACGATAATTGCAATTCTTTCATCTAAATCCTATTTTGTTACAAGGAAGCTCTTGGGTCAGATTTTCAGAAAAATCTAAAATTCTACACCTCTCTCAAATTCTACCAAATTAGAGTGAGAGATGATAAATAATGACAATATCCGAAGGTATTCTGTATCAATTGTATTCATTCAATGAATCTGTCTGCTTATGTTGAACAGTATTTTGAACCTGATTTATGTCCTAAATTTGGGTTATTTGAGGGGATTGGTGAAGGTGAATTGTACGTTTTCTGTCAGTTTCACCCTCTTATGAAGACCCTTCAAACAAGTAATCATTGATAAATATAACTTTTTTCCATCACTTTCCCCCCGTATATTTTGGTACAGTCTTGGTTCAGTTTCAATAGAGTAATTTTAAACATCGAAGTAATATGTTCTTCTCTGAAGAATTCATCTTTTGTACTGCAAAGATTGACAAGATTTGCTATTCAAATCCATGTTGACACAACGCAACAGTTTCAGCCTTATACTCTGGCTGTAGTTTTGTTCAATTTGGACTTATTTGGACGATATTAGTATTGTGATTTCTGTGCATAGTCACGAAAATGAGTCACAAGTTACAGAAAAGGGATTTTGAAATGTCATCATATTTGAACAGGTGAGGTCAAGGGGATTCTAATGATAGTAAAATAAAACAGAGTACTTAACATATAATAACTACTTATATATTTTATGTTTGATATTTCAATTTTGAAAACAAAGGTAATCTACTAGTAATGTAGCTAAATCTGACCTCTTGGTTGGGAACCCTTATATATATTCTCTCATTATATCTTCATTATAAATTAGATGTCAGACAGCACGCCTGCTGCCACCTAGCAGTATGTACCTCCTCCCAGAAAAACAAAATTCGACAAAAAAAACCCTACTTTTGAAGCACCATATCTCAGCGACTATTACTGGCAGAGACACATGTTATATACGAAACGAACCGGTATTTTGTCCCCTAAAACTGGTTTAATATTATCTAAGCTCTAAATATTATATTCTAGGGGTTATTTACAAAAACGTCAAAGCATGTTCCCCATGCGGCCATTTTTGGAATTTTCCCAGAGGCTGACGGCTTAGAACCTTTGGCTTAGTAAAAAAGGGTTTCAAGGAAAAGGATCCCGCACAAATAAATACTTTTGCAATATCTTTGAGGTCATATCACAGATTGACTGGACTGGACTGGAGAGGGAGAGTGTATGTACCCAACACTCAGAACACTGAGTATAAGGCCGGGGTGCAGGCAGGGGTGAGTCATGGTGAAAATGGGTCACAAATGCTTTACTGTGTAGGTAACGGTGGGGGCATAGCTAACTGCCCAAGTCACAGGTGGGACACTGATCCCTGTAACGCACGTTACCTCATCACTTATGGCGAATGCGATAAAAGGTGGTCATTGTTTACATCTGAGTTTAGGTATTTATAAAGTTTGGACATGCCTGTGAATCACCAGTAAAGATGGCGAACGATATTTGATAACGAAAATTGTTTTATTATAGTGATCACAACAGCAGTTTTTCTATAATATGTTTGAACAATTCTGATGGTGATGAGGTAACGCACACCAGTATTGATTGTGGTGATGCCCGTGAAGCAACTGGTTGATGCCTGTGAAGTGGTTTTCTTAGAATATATATATATTCCTAACTTCTATGCAATTTTTTTGTGAACAATCTGAATTAATGTCTACAAATGCCACCATAAATAATTAATCCCTTAATAAGCCAATTAATTCTTTTTTTCATTATTCGAAAATACCCTCAACCCCATACCTTCTATTGGCCATTCAAATATATTTCTTTAGTACATCGAATTCCTCACCCTCTGAACATAATCATGAATATTATTAAATGTCAGAAAGTTTAAACATCATTTATGTAAAAACGAAGAGAATCAGTAAAAAATGTATTGTTCTTGATGACTGGCTGAACTTCATTACTGTATAGCGATCTTGTATGTATGTATCAATCTTATTTCCAATTTACAAGTTACAAAATTTATCAATTTACATTGATTCGAAAAAAGGGAGAAGTATTAATCAGTCTCCACCCCCCCCCCCCCCCACACACACACACACCAACAAAAGTTTGCCCCCCCCCCAATATGTTACCTGTTCCGCCGCCCCTATACATGGCTAGGCACAACATGACAGTTCTTCTTCTCAGAAGATATAATTATGGCGAAAAATTAATAAGTAAGTCAAAACAATGTACAAATGGCCATATTTCACATGAAATTTTGACATTTTTTCAACGCACTTTAGAATATTATCCTTAGGTATTCTGAATAGCCCACAGGTTCCTGCATTTTATGAAAAAATTGCCTGTTGATAGCTTAAACAGCTAATCTAAGAGAACGAAAAATAATGATTAAATAAAATATACAGACCTTTGACCTTGACCATTATGAGGCGTTTTGCTAATAACTCTTAAAATAATGCACTGACATCTTAGATCAAGAAAAGGAAATTTTAGGGCATATCATTCTATATTGATTGATATCAGCGACTTAATTCTAAATGTAGAAGATAATATTTTTTTAAAAAATTTATTTATTTATTTTCAATCGTCGAGAATTGGAATTCCTCAAAAGTTAGAAAGTGGTAGATTTGGAATCAAAAGATTCCAGCGATTTGGTTTAATCGAAAATCATTGTTGTGATTGAAGATTCAACATTCATCAAATAAATTGTCTATTTAAATGCCAATTAAAATGAAGCCAGGCTGTCGGCTCCATAAGCTTTGCACTGTCAGGAACAGTTCCCAATAACTCAGAATCTGGCATGGAGAACTTTTGGGATATTATAATACAGTGTATTAGCAATAGAAATCTGCTAATATAAAGTAGTGCCACGATGATGGAACGAAAATCACTATTTGGGGGTGGAGCCTATGATGTTTTACCCATTGATCGGTAGAAGTTATATATATCAATTAGCATAGATTTATCCATGTTTCATGTCTGAAATGTTATTAACTATTAGCTTGCTTTTGGTTGGTGTATTTGCTAATTTACCTATGTTGGTATATATTTAGGAGAGGAGGAATTAAGGTAGCCCCCCCCCACTTATGGTGGGCACAAGAAGGTGGAAGAAGAGGAGGCGTGTGATGACCCCCAATAAGTTATGGTGGGCAGAAGAAGGTGCTAGGGGAGAAGGATTGTGGTGGCCCACCCATAAGATATTATGGGTAGAGGAGCGTGAGGATTGTGATGGCCCACTCATAAGATATGGTGGGCAAAGTAGAGAGAGATGGTAATGATTGTTGTGGCCCACTCATTAGATATGGTGGGCAAAGGAGGGAGAGAGGTGGTGAGGATTGTGGTGGCCCCTCCATAAGGTATGGTGGGCAAAGGAGGGAGAGAGGTGGTGAGGATTGTGGTGGCCCCTCCATAAGGTATGGTGGGCAATGGAGGGTGAGAGGTGGTGAGGATTGTGGTGGCCCCTCCATAAGGTATGGTGGGCAATGGAGGGTGAGAGGTGGTGAGGATTGTGGTGGCCCACCCATAAGGTATGGTGGGCTGAAGAGGGTGAGAGGTGGTGAGGATCGTGGTGGCCCCTCCATAAGGTATGGTGGGCAATGGTGGGTGAGAGGTGGTGAGGATTGTGATGTCCCACCCATAAGGTATGGTGGGGTGAAGAGGGTGAGAGGAGAGGAGGGTTGTGGTGTCCCACCCATAAGGTATGGTGGGCTGAAGAGGGTGAGAGGTGGTGAGGATTGTGGTGGCCCCTCCATAAGGTATGGTGGGCAATGGAGGGGGAGAGGTGGTGAGGATTGTGGTGGCCCCTCCATAAGGTATGGTGGGCAATGGAGAGTGAGAGGAGAGGAGGGTTGTGGTGTCCCACCCATAAGGTATGGTGGGCTGAAGAGGGTGAGAGGTGGTGAGGATTGTGGTGGCCCACCCATAAGGTATGGTGGGCAATGGTGGGTGAGAGGTGGTGAGGAGTGTGGTGGCCCACCCATAAGGTATGGTGGGCAATGGAGGGTGAGAGGGGAGGAGGGCTGTGGTGTCCCACCCATAAGGTATGGTGGGCTGAAGAGGGTGAGACGAGAGGAGGATTGTGGTGGCCCACCCATAAGGTATGGTGGGCAATGGTGGGTGAGAGGTGGTGAGGATTGTGGTGTCCCACCCATAAGGTATGGTGGGGTGAAGAGGGTGAGAGGAGAGGAGGGTTGTGGTGTCCCACCCATAAGGTATGGTGGGCTGAAGAGGGTGAGAGGAGAGGAGGGATGTGGTGGCCCACCCATAAGTTATGGTTGGCTGAAGAGGGTGAGAGGAGAGGAGGATTGTGGTGGCCCACCCATAAGGTATGGTGGGCTGAAGAGGGTGAGAGGAGAGGAGGGATGTGGTGGCCCACCCATAAGTTATGGTTGGCTGAAGAGGGTGAGAGGAGAGGAGGATTGTGGTGGCCCACCCATAAGGTATGGTGGGCTGAAGAGGGTGAGAGGAGAGGAGGGATGTGGTGGCCCACCCATAAGTTATGGTGGGCTGAAGAGGGTGAGAGGAGAGGAGGGTTGTGGTGGCCCACCCATAAGGTATGGTGGGCTGAAGAGGGTGAGAAGAGAGGAGGGTTGTGGTGGCCCACCCATAAGTTATGGTGGGCTGAAGAGGGTGGGAGGGGAGGAGGATTGTGGTGGCCCACCCATAAGGTATGGTGGGCTGAAGAGGGTGAGAGGGGAGGAGGGCTGTGGTGTCCCACCCATAAGGTATGGTGGGCTGAAGAGGGTGAGAGGAGAGGAGGGTTGTGGTGGCCCACTCATAAGTTATGGTGGGCTGAAGAGGGTGGGAGGGGAGGAGGATTGTGGTGGCCCACCCATAAGGTATGGTGGGCTGAAGAGGGTGAGAGGGGAGGAGGGTTGTGGTGTCCCACCCATAAGGTATGGTGGGCAATAGAGGGGGAGAGGGGAGTAGGGTTGTGGGGTCCCACCCATAAGGTATGGTGGGCTGAAAAGGGTGAGAGGGGAGGAGGATTGTGGTGTCCCACCCATAAGGTATGGTGGGCTGAAGAGGGTGAGAGGAGAGGAGGATTGTGGTGTCCCACCCATAAGTTATGGTGGGCTGAAGAGGGTGAGAGGAGAGGAGGGTCTGCCAACTGTTCCCACGATAAGCTATGGTGGGTCAGGGACAAACCCTTGTTTGTCCACTTTAAGCCCATATATAATGGGGGGGGACAAGAGAGAGAAACCCCATAAGTTATGGGAGGGATAGTGTGTCATTGGGTGCAACATATATATAGTAAGGCTTGGAACATATTATTTGTACCTAAAAGCAGTGTAAGAAAAGGAGGCATCCTGTATACTTGAAAACATATTTGAACATATTTGTATTTTGAGTCTTGATTCTGGGGAACGTATCGCTAAAGCATTGACATTATTGATATACTTTAGTGAAATTTGATTGTTTATGTAATTTACTTGCTACAAATGGGACATATTTTCAGAAAATGTACAATTGGCAGCTCTACACATTCAGTACATTCTGCTACATTTGGCTGAAAAATGATGAATACTGGGTATATCTGAGTATATTTGGTGTCACTTTGATTCAAAGTATCTGTTTTTAGGTCGTGATATAAAATATGTGATGTGTTTCAGGAAAATGAGTCATAAGTCGCAAAAAATAGATTTTGAGATACCATTATATCTGAAAAGATGAGATCAAGCTGATTCCAATGATAGTAAACAGTCTAATAATCTTATAAGTATTTCTAGATTTTAAGTTTGATATTTTCGTTTTTGAAAAAAAAGGTTTCCAATATTTCTGTGGGTCAATAAACAGTAATTAAAGTAGTCCATGTGAGGACCTTTAAAACGAAAATATATATTACATAGATTGTCCTGACATTTGATACATCAATTGATATAACTATAAGTATAGACTCCCCAAAAATCAGAACATTCCAATGATGTGATCTTGTATGAAAAAAACTTTGAAAAACATCAATTTTGCGACTTATGACTCATTTTCCTGAAACACATCCCATATTTCATGGCGACGCATGAAAAAAAACCATGGTATGGCATGGTATGGTTAAGTTTTTTCCTATTTGGTTGTTAAACTGTGGCCAATAAAAAATATTTATAAAAAAAACAAATGTTTTACTTTTCTTGTTAACAGCTGGATGTATTTTAGTTGTTTTATTTCCATATTGCTTGATTAGTAACTTTGAAACTGGATCGTACGGAAGATTGTACTGTAATTATTAAGAACATTTGCGGTGTGTTTCAGGAAAATGAGTCATAAGTCGCAAAATTCATACTTTTAAAAGTCATTTATTCACAAGATCTCCTTTTTGGAATGTTTTCATTTTTGGAGTATCGAGTTAGATATGTCTCATGAATACATGAATCAAATTTCAGGATAGTGTATTAAATATATCCTTGCATTTCGAAGATCATCCTATGGAGTATATTTACGTATATTGATAGTAATTGTTCACCCAAAAATATTGAAAACTTTTTTTTTCAGAAATTAAAATATCAAACTTAAAATATAGAAATACTCATTAAATGTCTTTAATGTTTACCATCATTAGAATCGGCTTGATCTACTCTTTTCAAATATAATGGTATCTCTAAGTCTATTTTTTGCGACTTATGACTCATGTTCCTTAAACGCATCACATTTGATAAAAGGAGTTGTGGCTCCTAGTCTATGTTAAAGTAAAGAGACCATCTAAATTCTTAACAGCGATGTAGAGAGGTGATTAAACTTCTGATTGGACAGGAAAAGATTTTGGCTGGTCCTCCAAATACAAATGGGGACCTCAGTCGAGTTAGTGGACAGCAATAAGGGACTTGCATAGCCGCCATTTTGAATCTTGATTCGCATGGAATTATGGGGACTAATGGTACAGTCTAAAATCTATAGAAAACATGTCATATTCAGCATTTATCAATATTCTAATGTCAATATCCATGTATCATACATGTTTCCATTACAAAAGTCTCTATATCTTCCCCATCATGCATTTGTTTTTCACAGATCATATACACAAGCTATGATATTGGTGAAAACATTCTTGCAATTTTCGATAAAAATGTTGCCAAATATTTGTATGTCTGATTTGAACCGAATCCATCCCACGATGCACTTTAACAGACATGCCCAGTGAGACAGGCAAATCCCCTATTAATTCACATCGTTATAAACATTGTTTTCCACAGGCAATCAAACTTATGTTTAGCTGCCTGGTTGACGCTAGAGCAATGAGAGAGGAACGAGGATTAGGAAATTGGATCGCTTATTTGGCCTTTTCTTGGTATTCTTAAATAAAAGTCTTGCATCAAAATAAGATAAAGAACAGCAATTAGAAACAGTTGTTCTTGTAAAGTACTAGTTTCTGGCCAGTGTTTATTGTCACTCCTCTGAAAAGAATTATTGAAATATAAAACTCAAAATAAAAAGTTACAAAGTGATAAGGCCAAAAAAAAAATAGGTGTGTTTCCGATTTATCTGGCTGAAAACTAGGTTGGGGGGGGGTAACTTTTTTTTTTGTTATTTTTTTTTGTTTGGAAATCTCCTCCCAGGAACTGAAAAAAATGACTTTTTCATAACAATAGTTGTTTTGAACATGGGAAATGTGCCTTTTGACAGTTCCAGGTTAGGAAAACCCGTTTTCCTACTTTTATAAGCTTTTTTTGTCAAAAAATCCAAAAAAAGTAAGATATGATGGGGAAAAAATCAGGTATGGCAAAAAATGTTTTAGGTAGGGTAAGGTTTTTCTAGGTAGGGGGGGGGGGGGGGTAAATCGGAAACACACCTATTTTTTTTTTGGCCTAACAAGGCAAAATTTGACCGTCACCAGCGCTGCCATCAACGCTTTCTATTCCATTTTTGTGAAACAATCAATTTTATGTTTTGAATAGGATAAGCACAGGAAAGGTGAAATATTGCAAATCATGAGAACACAATTTGAGTCTTTTATAATTTGAGTCTTTTATATTTGTTTGTTGATTTATGACATTATGCCATGGTGGGTGGGAATATCTATAAAACATGGCCAGATTAGACCATTGCAAATGGATGCGTAGATTTCACTAGTGGAATCCGCTTTTCAAATGCAGCCAGATTAGAACACTATTTTGATTGGTTACGTAAACTTAATTCAGCCATTCATTGACGTCCTTTTGATGGCGTCTTTTTAATGATGCAAATTTCGAGCCACCTGCTTTAGTATTATATCCTTGGTTATTATTATCACTATGGTGTAACCATGGAGAGGGGCGGATCAGGCGAAAACAAGCACTCTAGAACTGGGGAAAAGACCCGTAGTTACAAGGATTTGCTTTCACTGCCTATACATGTGTGAAGCATATAAGAGTCCTATTTCAACTTGGCACTTTCAGGAAACAATTTAGATCGACTAAAATGTTGCACTTATGGAATATGAAGATATATAGACTTTCCATGGTATGTTTATGGGTGGTCAGTGGAGCGTGGCATCCTTTGAGAAAGCCAGCAGCATGTCGCGCCTGACTGATTTGGGGGCGCGTGGGAATTCTGGGGCGCGTGGGAATATGCGAACTAGTGTAGCACTCGTCTAGACGCGTTGCACAGCACGGTCTTTTGCGTAGAGACACGCTTATTTATAACAGTGTAGGCCTCACCTGCAGTACTGAAAAACAGTTTCCTCTTGCTCAAACTAACATAAATTGCAATTTCTGTAATGTCGCTCAGAGAAGTATGCATTGAAAAAATTGAAAAAATGTTTTAAAATAAATCAAATAGGAAGGCGGCAGGTGAGGCAGGTGCCATCGCTGCTAAATTAATGTGATGTGCTACAGCAAAATAAGTCACAACTCACGAAATTGCTATTTTTTAAAGTGATTTATTCACAGGATCTCTTTATTGGAATGTTCTGATTCTTATACCGCATTGTTGGATGAAGTATGAATACATGTACCAAATTGCAAGACAGTGTATCAAATATTGTCATGCATTCATAGGGTCATCCCATAGAGTATATTTACCTATTTTGATACTAACTGTCCACCCAAAAATATTGAAAACATTTTTTCCAGAACTAAAAATATCATTATTCAATATTCATTGGAATCCCCTTGGTCTCCTCTTTTCAAATATGATAATATCACAAAACCCAATTTTTGCGACTTATGACTCGTTTTCCTGAAACACATCACATATTTAATTACTCTACGGGTAATTGCCCACTCAGAATTATTGAAAATTGTTTTTCAAACACGAATATATCAAACATAAAATATAGAAGCACTTCTTAGATACCCTTAAGGTTTACCACCATTGGAAACCACTTGATCTCATCTTTTCAAATATGATGATTTCTCAAATGCCTTTTTTTATTACTTGTGACACATTTTCCTGTAACACATCAAATATATATTAACAGTTGGTTATGCCATTTCTTAAGTGCATCATATGTGGGTCGAATTTTCATAAAAAGTACAATTCACCGAACCTCTCAAATAACCCAAATTTCAGACGAAAATAAAGTTAAAAATGCAGTTCAACCTAACCAGACATATTGCCAGAATCAATGCAATGCCGAATATACTCGAATATACCTAGTATTGACCAAATTGCAGCCTAATTTAGCAGAATTTACTAAAAGTGTATAACTGCCAATTGTAAAAATCTGACCCATATCTATATGTAGGTAGGATCTAGCCAGAGGGTGACATAGATGTGTCCAACATGTCACTCTTCTGAGAGTACTGTCAGTACTGCCCAGTGACGCCGGAGGGGTCACATGACTCAAGCAATAGGGGATTTGCATGTGCCGCTGCACATGTCTGTTTCAGTGCATTATGGGATAGATTATGATGAATTAGCCTAAGAATGATATTAAAACTTTGAATAACTGCATGGTTGGTTTAACAGTTTTGAAGGAAAATTGCATTATGATTCAAAATATTTCAATAGGGGATTTGTATGTGGCACTGCGCATGTCTGTTACAGTGCATCCTGGGATGGATTCCAATGAAATTTGAATTACAAAATGCAAAATATTTTTTCTCGAAAATTGCAAAAAATGTTTTCACCACTAGCGTAGCTTTTGTAAATGTTCTATGGAAACCAAATGCATGATGGGAAAGATTGGGACTTGTATGTTGGAAACATGTTGACATTAGAGCATTGATAAATATTCCATGTTTAACATGGCATGTTTTCTATAGATTTTATATTGTACTAGCAAAGTACCCATCCTCTGGACGGTCACCCTCTCTCCCCACACTTCCCCCTCTCTCTCGTTTCCCTCTCCCTCTTCTCTGTCTTTCATACCTGTTTTTCTCTCCCAACCCCATCTCTGATGCCGCCCTCTCCCTCCCCTCTTTCTCATGCTCCCCCTCCCCTACAACCTCTCCCTTGCCTCTTTCCCTCTCTTCTTGGACGGTCACCCTCTCTCCCCACACTTCCCCCTCTCCCTCTTTTCCCTCCCACTCTTCTCTGTCTTTCATACCTGTTTTTCTCTACCAACCCCGTCTCCGATTCCTCCCCCTGCTCTCCCTTGCCTCTTTCTTATGCTCTCCCTCCCCTCTCTCCCTTCCTCTACATCCTCTCCCTCGCCTCTTTCCCCCTGTTCTTTCCCTCCCCCTTGTTCCCCTCTCCTATTCCCCCATGCTCCCTTTTCATAACTCCCCCGTCTCCCTCCCTTCTTTCTCAGGGTCTCCCTCGCCTCTCTCCCTTCCCATACATCCTCTCCCTCACCTCTTTCTCCCTGTTCTTTCCCTCCCCCTCGATCCACCTCTCCTATTCTCCCACCCTCCCTTTTCTTAACTGCCCTCTCCTACACCCTCTCTACCTCTCTATCCCCTCCCTCTCTCCAATACCCCCACCCTCTCCCTCCCCTCGTCTTCACTCTTCCACTCCCTTGCATGTAGTTAGGTTCCGCTGAAAGGTTGTGGGAAATGACATACCGTCTCACAGGGGCTTTTCCAGGCTATAAATAGAGTGTAGGTATCCCAATTTTAAAAAAGGCTTTAAAATCACATTTTCACCCCAGATACCTTCACAAACCACATATAATGTCCTGTAGACAGGGTCGACGGACCTGTAGAGACAAACAAAGTAGATGGGGAGACCCCAGATTCCGAGAACATGTGACACAAAGAAACCCCTCTTTTCTACCTCTTTTCATAGAAATTGCTCTGCCCGTATATTATATGGATTATTAGTCCCGTAATTCCTTGCAAACCAAGATTCAAAATGGGAGCTATGCACAATTTAACCTCTTTGTTATAGGCAAAGGTATCACATCAAAGAACCATATTGATGTATGGAGATAGAGCCACACAGAGCTGTTAGATGCCAGGAATGTTATAGGCAAAGGTATCAAAGAACCATGTTGATGTATGGAGATAGAGCCAGATAGAGCTGTTGGATGAGTAGTGTTCCCTGATGAAGGTAGATTGAGCAACTCTCGGTGTAATGCTCATGATTGGTAGACAGCAATCATCATTAAGTGTATCTAGCAATCCTTCCTCCAGTACATCCACCACACTTAAAGCGGCATTCTCGCTAATACAACAATACAAATCTTACTGGATTTATTCATATTATGACTCATAGGACTGAATCTATCAATATTCTGCTGCAGTTATATGTGTATACAAGAGTTATTCATAATATTATGACTTATAGGACTGAATCTATCAATATTCTGCTGCTGTTAGGTTTTGATATACTATTGGCTGGATAGTATATGCCTAAATAATAGGGGTTTTTTTTGTTTTTTTTGAAAGGGTTTATTATGAGTTTACATATAATTGACTTGGCAGTAGATCCCTCGTTGCTTGGAGGAGGATCTTTGACATAAATTATTCGTGCACATATAAACTTTATTACTCACAATAGGCATAATATCTCAGCTCAAGGTCAAGCCTCTTGCTGGTATACCGATGAAGTGCCTTTTACTGGTCTAATAATCGATGGACATAGAGCAATTGTGCATACAAGTAGGATCAAATAAATGATAAAAAACATCTCAAATAATAAATGCTACAGAATGATTTGATAAATGAAAAGGATGAGATAGGGTGAGAGAAATGGAAGGCAAGGTTTGTCAAATATTGTTTATCCGTAACTATGATAGACGGATAGACTCGAGTAATATAATTAATGTAATGTTGAATTAAGTAAAGTCCAACACATCTTTCCTGACTGTCCTCTGGATGGCAAGTGTTCTCTTTTATTCAAGCCCTACAACTCATCTCAGCTCTGGCCTCCCAGCTGTGCCACGTAGTGTGTCTCTCACCGGTGGACATTCCTCCACGTACATGCATGCTTGTTTATACAAGAGTTACTCATATTATGACTTATAGGACTGGATTTATCAATATTCTGCTGCTGTTATATGTTTATACAAATGTTACTAATATTATGACTTATAGGACTGGATTTATCAATATTCTGCTGCTGCTATATGTTTATACAAATGTTACTAATATTATGACTTATAGGACTGGATTTATCAATATTCTGCTGCTGCTATATGTTTATACAAGAGTTACTCATATTATGACTTATAGGACTGGATTTATCAATATTCTGCTGCTGCTATATGTTTATACAAGAGTTACTCATATTATGACTTATAGGACTGGATTTATCAATATTCTGCTGCCGTTATATGTTTATACAAGAGTTACTAACATTATGACTTATAGGACTGAATTCATCAATATTCTGCTGCTGTCAACATATGTTTATGTCTATAAGTATCTTTATTTCCCCTTAAGCAGACAAACATATTACTAAGGTTGGGACAAAAGTTACTGCTGACATATTAGTGTTTGTTTTCCCAGGCTACCGATTGAATATAGTACATTAACCACTAATAACTTACATTTTCAACTACATGTTTGTCCTTTTTATATATAGAGAGAGAGAATGGAACAAGCCGGCAATAATAGAAAATTTATTGGACGAGATTTGTCTGCATAAGCATGATGCCGTAGGCAGAGTGCTTATGCGGACGAAACAAGTCCAATAAATTTTCTATTATTGCAGACGAGTTCCATTCTATATTTATTATATGGGCATAAAACTTGATGTGTAATCACAAATATATTGTAATCACAAATATATTGTAATCACAATTATATTGTAAATCTGATAAAAGTAGCCGACTTGGTGACAAAGTAGTTCATATAGTATGCATACTATATGAATATTTTTATAGCACCCAACTTATTGCACCTCTCATATGGAATGCGCATATAATAGGGCGCGTAAGTAGTCCATGGCAGCAATTTTTTGAGTTGCGCTACTGTGGCAGTTTCATGACGTCATGTGGACATGTCGCGCAAAACACCCGTAGCCCCACCATTGCGGAGATAAATAATCTGTTTGTTCATCGATCATATAATCTTATGAGTTCTGACTTACATATATTTATCTTTAGAGGCAGACGATTTCAACTATAGCCTTCATAATCGTCAAACCATTACTGGGGCGATGTATAGAGTGATTATTTATCGCTCCAATGCTAACTCTATGGGGATTATTTACTTCCGGTCCACACATCGGTACAACTACGCGACTAATTTTCATTAATTCGCGCCCCGCTGCCATGACACTTACATAGCCTATAAATAAGTCAATAAAACACTATAACAAGCACAAGTGATTATGAGTTTAAGTTTACAGTATGTACCAGGCTGTACAGAATCCTGTGCCAAACACTACAACAGATTTTCAGAAAATGTACAATTGGCAGCTGTACACATTTAGTAAATTCTGCTAAATTAGGCTGCAATTTAGCAAATATTAGGTAAATTCGACTATACTTTGCATTGCCTTGATTCTGGTAATCTATTGGGTTACGTTGAACTGCAATTTTTAACTTTATTTTAGTCTGAAATTTGGATTATTTGAGAGGATTGGTGAAGGTGAATTGTACATTTTTTGAAAATCTGACCCACCTACAAACATCTAATTTAGTTGAATTTTCTGTCAGCCTGTCGAAAGCACTTGCTGGTCGCATAGCGACTTTAAGATGTCAGGGGCCCGTTGCTCCGTTTCTCGCTAACTATTTCCCCATTGAAAGTGTATGGGAAAATAGTTAGCGAGAAACGGAGCAACGGGCCCCTGGGAAGAGTATGTCTGGCTGTCTCAGCTACAGGGCTTTTAAAAGGTCATCTCTATATTAATTCTGTGTTTCTGCATCATCCCACGTTCTCCTCCTTATATGGGTGAGATTTTCAGATAATGTACAATTGGCAGCTGTACACATTTAGGAAATTCTGCTAAATTAGGCAAAAAAATGGTCAATACTAGGTAAATTCGAGTATATTTGGCATTGCATTGATTCTATCAATCAGCTTGGTTAGGTTGAACTGTATTTTGAACTTTATTTTGGTCTGAAATGTGGGTTATTTGAGAGGATTGGGGAAGGTGAATTGTACATTTTCTGAAAAACTTGACTTATATTATATATAAACGTCACATATAATCAGGAATCTCAGCATGGCATTTAAGTGCTTAGACAGCAACTATCAGTGACAGTTACTGGTAAAAGTATTTCAGCTACCTGTTAATGGTTAGAGTAGTAACTGTCTGAGCGATGACAGATTAATGCACTCAGGTTTACCATTGTTCATACATCATAATATTGCAACCGTTTTCAGTTGCAGAATATCTATAAATCCAGTCATATGTGCCATAATATGATGAACTCGGAGAGATTTGTTTTGTTGTAGTAGCTGAGAATGCAGTTTTAAACTCGTTGTTACTTTGCCTCAGTTTCCAGCACTCTAAATCTCACATTGCCTCTGTGACCCAAAAAAGCCATCTTAACGGGTTCCATTTGAAATATGAAGGGAACATTGGGTACTAAGTTACAGAGAGAAGATGAAAGAGGGAGATGAAGTAGGTAATATATAAGGATGGTTGTGTTGTGATATATATATATGAGCAAATTGTGCACCTGTTGTATTCTAGTGTTGATGTCATAAGAATGAGAATAGAGAAAAATATAAAATTGTTGAGCAAACATGATGCAGAAGAGGGACATATGTAGTTCTCGATGTATAGCTGTCCCGGAAGAAGATGACATTGTTGACAGATTGAATAAAAGAAGTTGTCGTAAAAACAAAAAAAAGAAAGAGGGAGATGACGGGAGAGGGAACAAGGGGCAATGAAGATGTGGGCCCACTCCCCCACTAGCAATGCTTATTTATATTTGGAGGATGCACCCAAATCCTTGTCTATGGTGACTTCGCTTATCATCGCTCACCGGCGGCTATTTTCGCATATTTTCATATAAGGGTCAGATTTTTAGAAAATGTACAATTGGCAGCTGTACACATTTAGTAAATTCTGCTAAATTAGGCTGCAGTTTGGTTAATGCTATGTAAATTCCAATATATTCTGCATTGCATTGATTCTGACAATCTGTTGGGTTAGGTTAAACGGCATTTTTTAACTTTATTTTCGTCTGAAATTCGGGTCATTTGAGAGGATTGGTAAAGGTGAATTGTACATTTTATGAACATCTGACCCATAAACATATGTGTATAACAGCAGCAGAAAATTATGCAGATTCATGGTTTGTATGGCTGTCAACCTTCCTTCATTTCATGTACAACAGAACCCTTACGGTTCTCACAGCAGGACCAAAAGGGCATAGCATAGGACATGGGTCCGACCTCCCATCAATGTATTCTCGTTGGTAAAACTAAACAGGCATTCCCTTAGACAATTATGGGTTCTGGGCAAACCAGATTCACAAGTATCTTAGCGATTCTCAGGGCTTGCTGCTGTTTTCATTACGAATTTGTGATGGGTTACAGAAAAATGAGTCACAGGTCGCAAAATTGTTTTTTTCCCAATGTGTTTTATTTGACAAGATCTATTCATAGGAATGTTCCCATCAAATTTATTTATGCGTTATGTACCATTTAAAGTATTTTGTCCACAAGATCGCTTTGTAGAAATTTTCTCATTTCTTCAGAAAATGTACAATTCGCCTTCACTAATCCTCTCAAGTAACCCAAATTTAAGACAAAAATCAGGTTCAAAATACAGTTCAACATGACCAGACAGATTGTTTGAATAAAGGCAATACTAAATATACTCAGATAAACCTAGTATTGACGATTTTTCGGTCTAGTTTAGCCGAATTTCCTAAAATTGTGTTGATCTGCCAATTGTACATTTTCTGAAAATCTGACTCATGAAATATATATATATATATATCCATGCATTTCTAACGTCATCCTATAGAGTATATATATTTAGCAACTGTATTACATTGCAAACTTTTCTTTCAAAGATAGAAATCTCAAACTTAAAATCTAATAACACTTGTTAGCTTTCCTAATAGCATTGATATGGCTTGATCTCATCTTTTCAAATATGATGGTATCTTGAACTCCATTTTCCTGTGGCACATGACATTTTGCCTCCAGTGTTCGAGATTTAGTTTGTCGGGGTAATTACTGACATTGAGGAGCTGCTGGTGCACTGTTTGGTGCAATTAATGTAACATCCGGTCATTCAGATTTTTTTCTGAGTCAACAGAACAAAAAATTCCGCCGACCAAAGTTCCTTTTTCCTGACCAGTTCGTTTGCTTGCCTGTTCGCCTCTGCCTTGCTCATTTCAAATTTCGCGCGAGTGCTGGTCACAACCCAGTCATGTGGCGATCTCGATCATGTGACCCATGATGACCGTACAAAGTCAAAGAGCGGCAAGGGGGCGTGGCCACTTTCCAAGTGTTTATAGCGCTATTAAATAATCATTCAATATCCACCATAATCCTGTGTTTATTTACAGACAATGAGGGGCTGCTGATGCACTGTCACAAGCCGCAAAAAATGGATTTTGAGATATTGTTTTGTCCCCAAACTGTTGTCAGGGTAAAAAAGTGTCATAATAAATATCCAACATATCCAACATTTTTCTTTTTCAAATATAACTTTCCTTTTCTAAGTAATTTCAACACATAATCAACATGAATTATGGATATCCTAATATCCAAAGAGATACTTTCTTTACTTTCACTCACAGAGATACATAGCCATCTTTCTTATGCCAGAGTCAGTTGCTCATTTTCATACACTACTATGTGGTGTCTGAATAGTGGCTAGTAGACTAGCACTGGGTCCCTTAGGCTATTCTCATAGACCAGAAATCCAACCAGAGTAAAGTTGGTTATCATATGATGCATTTAATTTCTGTAAAAGAATACTTGATAATTATTTTGTAGGTAATGCTCAAGAAATAGTGGTTGTGTGTGGATAAATTGCATTTATTTGTATATTAATATTATTTAGATTATAAAATTAATCAAGGTGAGCAAGTCTATCCAAGACGCTTAGGAAAAGAGCAAAAAAGGAAGAAATACTCAATGTCATATTTCAAAAGCACCAACTGCAATGCGTCATAGCAGCAGATGACACAGGTCATAGGTAATAGGGGAGTGGTAATAGCAAAAAGATATCTTGTAATGGGAAAAAAAAATCTCAGTAATGAAGAAATAGTCGGTGCCATGAAACTATTTGTTCCAGGAATAGGAATATCTGGCGGTAATAGGAAAAGGTGTCTTAGTAATACATTTTGGCTATGTGTAATATGTGCAAAAAAAGAGGAAAAGTCTGTAATATTACATATATTGTACAGATGATGACTCTGGGACACAACAGATATCATCATATTTGAAAAGATTAGATTAAACAGATTCTAATGATACTGCATATCCAATGGTAAGTCTTTCTATTGACAGGATAAAAAAGGTAGCGTAGGTAGGTAGGTAGTTAAATACACTCTTTAGGATAACAACCTCATAATATGGATAGACATATACAACACAGAGTGCTGAAATGTGATGTAATGCAGGTTAACTAAGTTGGAAAGGAGCGTGAATATTGCACGGGTGGGTAGCAACCCGTACAATATTCTAAGTGACTGAAACCATAGAAATTGAGACACTGGAATGTTGTCTGTTGGACGCTAATGCTTAGGCCTATGGGAGTTATGAAGCCCCATCCCTGCTCCTACTAGCTGACAGGCTACTTCTGGTTTGGCTTTATCATACTGAAAGCTTGTGTTTAAGTTAAGTAGGCCCATTGCATTTTGAGCATGGGTGATAATAACATATGGGTCAGATTTTTAGAAAATCTACAATTGGCAGCTGTACACATTTACTAAATTCTGCGGAATCAGGCTGCAGTTTGACCAATAGGAGGTAAATTTAAGTATATTCCGTATTGCATTGATTCTAGCAATCTGTTTGCCTAGGTTGAACTGTTGGTTTTTACCTAACAAAAGCCGTTTTCAGTAGCTGTCATGTTCTGTGGGTGTTTACTATAGTTGCATTTAGGTTCGAGTGTTATCAGATACATGTATCTGGCTTATAATACAGTGTAATCTAGGTGAAAAACATTGAGTGGTATACCCGTAACTGCATTATACAGTTACAGTCATAGTGGAAATCAGTTGGGGTCATACAGTGTGTTATTCCAAGTACAAAATACAAGTAAACTTCAACCCTGGTACATTATTTGAACCCATCACAATGGTGTCATACCTAAAAGGAAGAGATCTATCGATTCAGTTTGTTATATAAAGTATTTTTAAGCAAGATTTCAAAGAAAATCATCAGTGCCAACAACAACAACAATGCTGGTAACTGCAGTTGGGGTCGTAGGTGCCGAGGGTGTGACTAGGGCTGACTCGTCATTGACAAAGCACACATACTTATAGCTGGTTCAGCCAACAAGCCACTACAAGTTGTCTATCTATTAAATCTCTCTATATGGGTCAGATCTTTAGAAAATCTACAATTCGCCTTCACTAATTCTATCAAATAACCCACATTTAAGACAAAAATGAGCTTCAAAATGCAGTATGATATAGGAAAACAGATACTATAAATCAACATGTCACTAAATATACCCAGATATACCCGGTATTCATCATTTTTCAGCCTCATTTAGCAAAATTCTTTAAAGATTTAGAGCTGTTAATTGTACATTTTGCGAAAATCTGACCCATATATGTATTACTGTCCAAATCTTTGGAATAGCTTGCCCCTCACCCACCCCACCATATACAGTTGAAATTAGCTTAGTTAAATCACCCCTGCTCTATGGCTGTCTAACACGCACTCACCAGACACCATACTGACGGGAATGCAGCCCCTAAAGGTGCGTTTCCACTGGATCTATTGTATATGTGCTCATGGCTCGCTCTTGCTGCACATGTTTATAGTGCGATTGTCATTCGCTCTTCATCCGCTAATATTTTTAGCACAATGCAAGCGCAAAGTGATTCTACTGGTAGCTTGTTTCCTTATGAAATCAATGGTAAATCACTTGGTCCGCTCTTATTGCGCTCTTGGATCGCTACTAAAAGCCATGGAAAGAGCGCTGTGTAGTTGCGCTCATATCAAACACATCAGACATGAGCGCAAGGTCCTGCGCTTTCGTAAAGAAGCGCAAATAGAAGTTTTTAAGAGCGTATAGAAAGCGCAGTTACCAATTCTATTAGACGGCTCTGGTTTTGCTCTTTCTTTGCTTGTTATGCGCTTGGGGAAATAAAAAGAGCGGGCCATGAGCGGTCCAAAAGAGCGAGCCAGTGGAATCGCAGCCTAACCCTGTCATTGGATGACCGGCACTTGCAGGCTCACAGCCCGTCATTCCTTCCACTACTGGGCCCTTCTAGAACGGGGACAGTGTAAGTGGATAGACACAGGAATCTACCCGTAATAACTGTCTTGTTGTGGGAGTGTAGGGAACACAAATTTAATTGTGATTAATGTGAAATCTGTGTATACATATAGAACATATATGGGTCAGATTCTCAGAAAATGTACAATTGACCTTCACCAAACCTCTCAAATAACCCATATTTAAGACAAAAATCACTCTCAAAATGCAGTTCAACCTAATCAAACAGATTGCTAGAATCAATGCAATGCTAATTATACTCGAATTTACCTAGTATTGACCAAATTGCAGCCTAATTTAGCAGAATTTACTGAATGTGTACAGCTGCCAATTGTACATTTTCTGCAAATCTAACCCATATGTGGACATGATTGACATACTTGCATATGTGCAGAAATAGGGTTTGTAGTGGGTCAAATCCATATCTCTATCACATAACAGCAAGGTAACTCTACAGTTAAACATAGTGCTCTCATGGAGTCATTTACTTCTACACTAGCCACATAAAGTTGCCTGTTTAAATATGCACATCATATAATTATAAGGCATCTCTCATCTGTATAGGTAGGTCTCATCTGTATCATCAATTCTGTTTCCCAATAACATTTCCATCTCTAACCATAAACTCTATTGCAAGTCCTATATAATATGGTATCTATAGGTCAAACAGATGTCCGTATCTCCCCTATAATAGGCATATTTCTCTTAGAAACATGGATGGTAATGACGGCTGAGTGTGCCTACACGCTATAGCCAGAAGTCAAGTGTCAGCTAGTAAGAGGGGCAGGGGAGGATTGAAACATCGCACTGTGGGAAGCACTTGAAGTACATCATTTTCTGCAACTATAGCGCCTGGTCCACCAAGGCGATTCTAATTTTTTTCAAATTTTGAGAATAATTTCATGCCAAGCTTGTCAAGGTCAGAAATATCAAATTGATCAAGTTCTACAAAATTCAGTATTACATGGCAAATAGTCGAATCAATATGATATCCGTATATGACGTAAACCGATACAAATATGAAAGAGACATCATTTATAAGAAATATACAGCAGAGGCAATTACCGCGGTGGTAAACAAGGCTCCTGTGGGAAATTCCGCAGTGGTTTTTCCCGTGGCAGCGCAAGCCAGGCGGCGGGAAAAAATGCATGGGTATTTTTTGGTGGATTAGGCCCTTATGACTCATTTTCTTGTAACACATCATATGTGTGGGTGACCTTTGTGGTGCCTATACACACAGGTGGGCGGTGTGACCTTTGCAATATTTATTATGAAGCAGCCCTCGAGGGAGCTCATAGTCGGCTCTCTCTATGGACAAGGGGGGCATATATGGCATATCCAACCCATCCATTCTGATGCACCTTTAAAGCTACAGCATCCATATAATATATGGAAAGGGAAAGAAGAGGGGGCGGGAAAAGAGGGGGCGTAGGTGAAGGGAGAGAGGGGAAGGAGAGAAAGCAAGGAGGGGGAGCGTGAGGAAGAGGGGAGGGAGAGGGGGGAAATCGCGGAGATGGGGTTGTGAGAGAAAAACAGGTATGGAAGACAGAGAAGAGACGGAGGGAAACGAGGGAGAGGGGGAAGTGTGGGGAGAGAGGGGGACCGTCCGGAGGATGCGTACTTTGCTAGTCACCTATAAAACTACAACAGGGATATCAAGTGGTGGACCTATATAATTGAGGTTATTATTGTTGGAATTTCACAAGCTTTACCTACTGGATGGTTGCATCATGATACTATAATGACTGTAATAGAGCTAATCCTAAATGGACAACTTGCGCTGCTGCCGGTGCATTACGCAATAGGCACCTCTTTGTCCACAAGTGGAAATATATATATATTATGTGAGTCAGGCCATCAGAAAGTGGACAATCGCCAGCTCTACACATTTAGTAAATTCTGCTAAGGTCGACTGAAAAAATAGCTTTATCTGAGTATATTCAGTATTGAGTTCATTCAAAGGATGCGTTTGGTTATGTTGAATTGTGTATTGAGTCTCAATTTAGTATTAAATTCGGGTTATTTAGGAGGGTTTCTAAATATGAATTGTGCATTTTCTGGAAATTTCACCCATTCGTGTGAAATAGGAAATATCGAACAAACGTCTTGTTGGAATGTTCTATTCTTTTGCAAGATATTCTCTCATAATTATCAACAGTACTATTGGATATAGTGATATTAGTATACCTAATGGCATGATGGAGGTTTGTAATCGATTGAGAAGTTGGGTCAAATTGGGACACCCCAAAGGGATGGAGTGCGATCTGAACCAATATCGAGATCGATTACAAACCGAACAGAGTGCTATTAGGTATTTATTACATACTAAATCAACAAGAAAACTGAACTATCACTATCTTGTAGTCGGGATATTCGTCCTGACACAAAAATATAAAAATATCAAGATATTCATGATTGGGACATATAATGAGTGTTTCTATATTTTAAGTTTGATAATTTTCTCTTTTGAAAAAAAAAAGGTTTGCACGACTAAAGTAGCTAAATATACTCTAGAAATGCAAGGATATATTTGATACACCGTCTTTTCAAAAATTAATGCATTCTTACAACTTCAAACGGTACATATTTAACAAAAATGAGAAAATTCCTTGTGAATAAAACACACAGAAAAATATTAATGTTAGGACTCATTTTCACATCACACATCACAAATATTATCAGAATTACAGACACAGATCTGGTCGCAAAATAACTTCAGACTGTTTCACACAAAATTATTATAATTAAGATGGAGTAAGGAACCCAAAACAATGAGGACAGAAGGGGGGTATTTGATGTAGGTTTGTTTTTTTGTGGATCCGACGTTTCGGGCTTCAATGGCCCTTTATCAAGGAGGTTAGGAAATATAATTATAATTAATATAATTATAATTAATAATCATAATTATGATTATAATTATCACAAATTATAATCCCTGAATGTTAGCCCTCCTTATGTATCATTCATTTTCCCAAAGCTGTATTTTCCAAAAAAAAACTGTCCCTATCATCTTCACCTTTAATCCCATTTTCAGCCTTTTAGCACTCCAATTTCTTTGATTCACATTTTAAAATGGCAGCATAATGTATTTATGGCATTCATCGATAAATATATAGAACCTGATGAGAATGTGGTACAAGGGACACTGTCCGAGATGTTTGTTTTTTCATGGCCCACAAGCTGATAGGCGAGTGGGTTTCGAAAAAAAATCAAAAACATCGAGGGCAGTGTAATAGTGTCCAGAGTACCACATTCGAATTTAGGTTCTATGTTTACTCCCACGTTGCTATACCTTATATGGCTATGTTTACTGGGGACAGGAAGTCATACCACACACGTGGAACTGGTGCAAATTACCACACTACTCCCGCCCATACAAATAGCATACATGTGGTGCATACATCAACATGGAGTAAAAGGTTTTTTTTTAAGCATGTCCGCGGATTGACTTCATAACAAAGTGCTGTTGATGTAGGACGAGTTCTACATCAATTCACAGATATGGAACTCCTAGATGCAGAATGCGCATATACTAATAGTAGTAATGGAATATTTGTATTATGTATGGAATGATGGCCCATAGACCAAGCTGAAGCAACACAACTGAATGGTCTAATGGCTTTAGTAGCCATTGTTGGGATGTTACTGTCAATTAGAACACATTTTAAATGATTTTGAAGCAAAATGAAGCAGTGGAAAGCCATGAACTTGCGTTTTGAGCAGTAGATATGTGATCTGTTTCAGGAAAATGAGTCATAAGTCGCAAAAATTGGGTTTTGTGATATCATCATATTTGAAAAGATGAGACAAAGGGGATTCCAATGAATATAAACATTAAGGGTATCTAATATTTTTATATTTTAAGTTTGATATTTTTATTTCTGGAAAAAATGTTTTCAATATTTTTGGGTGGACAGTTAGTGTTAAAATAGCTAAATATTCTCTATGGGATGACCCTATGAATGCATGACAATATTTGATGCACTGTCTTGCAATTCGGTACATGTATTCATACTTCATCCAACGTTAGTCCCACCAAAAATGAGGACATTCCTACAAAGAGAACTTGGGAATATATATCACTATGGAAAATATCAATTTTGCGACTTATGACTCATTTTCCTGAAACACATCACATTGTTTTTAATTTTCAGTGATGTAAGATGTCAGCTGGAAGCGGACGTTCAACACTAGTAGGCTTGGTCTGTATAGGCCTACCGCCCCCACTGCCCCCGCCATCCCAACAAATGGCGACTAAATGATGATAGGTATCCAATAGACATAATATAATCTAGCTCTAGAGATAGCTGGGAAGAGTATGTCTGGCTGCCTTAGCTACAGGGCTTTTAAAAGGTCAAGAATTATCTTAATCTAGCTCTAGAGATCTTATGGATGATAGCCATGCTTGCCTCTCCTCCTTGTTGCACCCTCGCTACCGTCAGTCTGTGGTAATAGGGGGTTTGCATGTGCCACTGCGCATGTCTGTACAGTGCATCATGGGATGGATTTTGTTGAAATCTGGCATACAAATATTTGGCAACATTTTTATCGAAAATTGCAAGAATGTTTTCATCAATATCATAGCCTGTATCAATGATCTCTAAAAACCAAATGCATGATGGGAAAGATGGAGACGTGTGTCATGGAAACATGCATAATAAACAAATATTGATTTTAGAGCATTGATAAAAAGTCTGTGCTGAACATGGCATGCTTTCAATAGGTTTTAGACTGTACCATTGTGATGTGTTTCAGGAAAATGAGTCATGAGTCGCAAAATTGATATTTTTCAAAGTATTTTTTTCACAAGATCACATTATTGGAATGTTCTAATTTTTGGTGGGTTGATCACTTATAGCTATATCAATCGATGTATCAAATTTCAGGACAATCTATATAATATGTCCTTTCTTTTTAAAGGTGATCATATGGACTACATTTAGTTAATTACTGTTTATTGACCCCCAGAAATATTGGAAACTTTTTTTTCCAAAACGAAAATATCAAACTTAAATTCTAGAAATACTTATTAGTTCATTAGACTGTTTACTATCGTTGGAATCAGCTTGATCTCATCTTTTCAAATATAATGGTATCTCAAAATCTATTTTTTGCGACTTATGACTCATTTGCCTGGAACACATCACAAGTCCCATAATTCCATGTGAATCAAGATTCAAAATGGCGGCTATGCAAGTCCCCTATTGCACTGGTCATATCATCAGCCACCACTCCATCACTGTAACATTGTACCAAGCTCTTTACTCTGTCTCCCTGTCTCCCATCATTACACGTACAACCATCACTGCAGTCCCATAAACTAATCAATGTAATGTGTCACTCAAACATTAGTCACAAGTCGCAAAAACTGACTTTGAGATATATCAACATATTTGAAAAGATGAGATCAAGCCGATTCCAATGATAGTAAACAATAGGACATCTACGAAGTATTTCTATATTTTACGTTTGATATACATTTGATACGTTTGATATATAAATGTGTAGTGAACCTGCTGAAAAATGCTATTGCCTTGACGGGGAACCAAACACCGAATGTTTGTATTGATGTTCTGATGCTCTACCAACTGAGCTACCGAGGCAGCAGGCTATCCTCAACAGGTCACAATCCCAGGTTCAACCACCAGGACCACTACATATGTTTGAAAAACAGTTTGCAATATTTCTGGGTTTCTTTCCACCAGGCAATAGACCACCCAGACCATCCAAAACCGAGGGTATTAGTGCTTTTAGACCCGATTTGGTCAGATTCGACTGAGGGCTATTACGAAAAAAAGATTCACCGACCTCTAGACCTTTTATTTACCAGTTCTTTCAAGGTCTATAACCCCCGGAAGTTGCCGGAAGTGATTGCCATGGTCTATTGTGAAAAAATACACCCCAGAATATGACCAAACCTGGTCTAAGTGTGTTTAGACGCGATTTGGTCTGATTCTGGGGGGTATTTTTTACCTTATAGACCACTCCAACGCCACTTCCTCACCTGGATTCTTCCCTGTGATTGGTCTTTGCGCGGCTGAGGGTTGTCTATAGGAATTCTCCGTAGTCGCAGCACATCTCTTCCGGTCTATAACGTAAGCACGTATAGCTTCTGAAGCCGCCATTCATTTATTACTCGATTCCCGTCGACTAAATCTTCGCTATCAGGCTCAAACCATATTTAAAACATATCTACCGATTCAAATCTTTTATTTATTTCTTTTTTTAGTCCCTAGACACACGGACACGTCAGTTTGTTGACGTGCGGGTCACTTTCGAATGAAATCCTCCGTGCGCTATATAGGCCACCGTACACAATGCAACGCCAAGTGAATGTGCACATGAGTGGCTATGCCGAAGGGTCTCCACATCTCTTCCGGTCGCACGTATAGCTTCTGAACTCGCCATTCATTTATTGCTTGATTCCCGTCGACTAAATCTTCGCTATCGGGCTCAAACACTATTTAAATCATTTCTACCGATTCAAATCTTTTATTTATTTCTTTTTTAAGTCCCTAGACACACGCAACACGGCATTCGAGAACCAGAAGTGTCCGATGCTTTGGATAGCAAGCAGCGGAACCTTGCGAAAACAGGCTGGCTGGCTGAACATAAACATTAGCGAATACGCTCCTCTGATTGGCTGTTGTGGCTGAAGCTTCATTCGGTCAGCCGTCGCGGTATTATATAGGTTCCGATTAAAGCAGTGCAATCACTTCTGGTCTCATAGAAAGGCTGAAGACTTGCATGGCTTTGCATGATATTTTGGATGTTTTTGGACGGAATAAAGAAGGTTTGTCTATCTTTTTTGCTCTAACATTAAGGGAATATCATCAAATCAAGGGAATCTCATCAATTCTCTTCTAAAAGCAATAATTGAATCCGACCAAATAGCGTCTAAAAGCACTAATACCCGAGGTTTTGGCTGGTTTCTGTGGTCTATTGCCTGGGGAAATTCTCGGGCTACGCCCTCGAATGTTCCCCAAGGCAATAGACCCCGGAAACCAGCCAAAACCTCGGGTATTAATGCTAAAACATTCATCCCGCTCCTCTGCCTGCACGCATCCATCCCTGTGTGCATGCTTCTCCTCACCCTATGTTTTGAGGTATTCACTTGATAAAAGTTGTTATATTATAAGATCTAGCGAATACAATCTACTTGAGTTTAGGCAAAACTAGTCTCAACATGTGATCTGATAATCCTGGAACAACTATCCAGCCACAAAGCAAATTGTATTCCAAGAATAAGGAGGCAAAGTTTGACACCTATACTGAAGGTATTAGCTGACGGGGATAGTGCCCGCAGCTAAGCCTGTCCTTGGGGCATAGTCACCACTGCAAAGTCTGTCTTCTACCTATTCGTGAACTGCACTATTACCAGCAAAGTAACTAAATGTGTCTTTGAATATTAAAATGCTACAAATGTACAATCAGTAGCTATACACATTTATTCAACTCTACTAAAATAAATTTATCAATATATACTGGGTGGTTTGGCGGTCCGTTGACAGCCGGCCATCAAGGCATATCGCTTGTTACTTGTTTTTCCACTCATCTATTTATTTATCAATATATACTTGTATATGTTTATATAAATTTGAGGTAGGCCAGAGGCGCCACCTAGAGGGATTTCCCTTCTCTACATCACACACTCACTAGGTTTCTGTCACTTGCTTCATAGCTCCTGATCTGACCACACGCCTATACCTCTGACTTTGGAAAAAAAATCTTTAATAAATAGGGCGGTCCGTTGACAGCCGGCCATCAAGGCATATCGCTTGTTACTTGTTTTTCCACTCATCTATTTATGTGTTGTGTTTCAGGAAAATGAGTCATAAGTCGCAAAAAATGATATTTGAAAAAATGAAAGTTTTTTTTTCACAAGATCTCTTTATTGGAAAGTTCTGATTTTCGGAGGGTTTAGCACTTATTGTCATATAAATCCATGGGACAAATTTCAAGACATTGTATTAAATATATCATTGTGTTGTGAAGGCCTTTGTATCGAGTATATTTAGTTACTTTACTGGTATTTACCCAGCCAGAAACATTGCAAACTTTTTTTTCCAAAATAAAGATATCAAACTTAAAATATAGAAATACATGTTAGGTACCCTAGTGTTTACTAGCATTGGAATCGGCTTGATATCCTCTTTTCAGATATTGTCATATCTCAAAATCCATATTTAGCGACTTATGACTCATTTTCGTAAAACGGATCACAAATTACAATGTACAATTATAAGTACTATTATATTTTCATAGATAATGGATTGATCATGGATTGATCATAATCTTTTAGATGTGGTAATTTGCTATAATTTGTTCACAATGTTGTTTGAGTTATTTGAGGGAATTGATCAAAGCCAATAGGGGATTTGCATAGCCGCCATTTTGAATCCTGATTCACATTGAATTATGGGACTAATGGTACAGTATAAAATCTATCGAAAACATGCCATGGACAGCATGAACTAATCATCAATGCTCTAATGCAGATATCCATGTGTAATGCCAATATCCGTGTGTTATACATGTTTCTATATCACAAGCTCCCATCTTTCTCACCAAGCATTTGCTTTTCATGTGTCATTCATAAAAGCTATTGATATAAGATAAAAGCTATATGATATTGGTGAAAACATTCTTGCAATTTTCGATAAAGATTTTGCTAAATATTTATAAGTGAGATTTCATCAGGATCCATCCCAGGATGCATTGTAACAAACATGTATGCGCAGTGGCACATGCAAATCCCCTATTGTGCCATTGCCTGTCAATTCACCCATAAGTGCAGGGACCTATTTGGGTCAGGTTTTCAGAAAATGTACAATTCACCTTCACCAATCCTCTCAAATAACCCACATTTAAGACAGAAATGAGCTTCAAAATGCAGTTTAACATAACACAACTGATACTTTAAATCAATGCGATACCAAATATAGTGAGATATACCCAACGTTTATAATTATTTAGCAGAATTTAGCAGAAACTACTAAATATGTAGAGCTGCCAATTGTACATTTTCGGAAGATCTGACCTATTTCTGGCAAACCATATAAATTCTCATGCAGCATGTATCTACTCTATAGTGACCAAAATCTTTTTAAATTGAAAAAGATTACTATTCATCGATTCAGAATGTCACATATGAGTCATAAACATGAAATGGAATGAAAGCAAACTTTACCATACAGTTAGTTGTCTTTTAGCTATCATATCAATTCAATTCAACTCAACATATTATACTTATATTTGTCCCTAAAAGCGTTGTACAAAAGGTAGACATATATGGCTCAGATTTTCAGAAAATGTACAATTGGCAGCTCTACATATTAAGTCATTTCTGCTAAATTAGGCTGAAAAATGAGGAATACCCGGTATATCCGAATATATTTGGTATCGCGTTAATTTAAAGTATCAGTTCTGTTATGTTAAACTGCATCATAAAGCTCACTTATGTCTTAAATGTGGGTTATTTGATAGCATTGGTGAAGGCGAATTGTACATTTTCTAAAAATCTGACCCATATCTGAAAAGTAAATTCCAGGCATTCCAGTATATGCTCCTGGCCTATGGAAAAAAATATAAACTTAGTTGAAGTGAAGAGACTGAACCCTCTACATTCTTAACAGTGGTGTAGAGATGGTATTACATTTCTCCTTGTATATATGGGTCAGATTTTCAGAAAATGTACAATTCATTATTAACAAGATGTATCGAAGTAAGGTGGGTCGCTTGTATATCTTTCGCCCGGGTTGTTGAATCAAAGAAATGGTAAAGGATTGGAAAAAACCCTTACTATTAGTTTAGTTGTTTTTATTAATCACTAGCTTTCGGGCTATGGTGTGCCCTTCATCAGGTCATTATTAACAATCCTCTCAAATAACCCAAATTTCAGACGAAAATAAAGTTCAAAATACAGTTCAACCTAACCAAACAGATTGCTAGAATCAATGCAATGCCGAGTATACTCGATTTTACTTGGTATTGACCAAATTACAGCCTAGTAGCAGAATTTACTAAATGTCTACAGCTGCCAATTGTACATTTTCTGAAAATCTCACCCATATATATATATTGCATTTTTATTCAGAACAGACAATATCATTCCGAAACTGGATACATACTTGCTGCCGAGGCAGGTCTTCCTGACAGATCCATTCCATACAAGTATTTTGATCTTACATAATGTTTTCTTGAAATATAAGACTGTTACTCTTGTAATTGACTTATGGTCATTGTCCATTTCTAAATAGTTATGTAAGATCATATAAATTCTTCTCTGAGATTCAGATTGTGGTTTTAATTAATTAAATATAACTTGATTAGATATCATTGTTTGTTTGTCTGTTCTTCAAATGTCCTTCTTGGTTTTCTATTTTCTATTTGTAACTAATACTACAGTAAAATGTGATGTGTTCCAGGAAAATCATGAGTCGCAAAATTTATATTTTTCATGGTGTTTTATTTACAAAATGTCTTTATTGAAATGTTCTGATTTTTAGAGGGTTTAGCACTCATAGTCATAAGAATGTATGTATCAAATTTCAGGACATTGTATTAAATATATCCTTCCGTTTTGATGGCCTTCATATGGAGTATATCTAGTTACTTTACTGATAATTACCCATCCAGAAACATTGCAAACTTTTTTTTCCAAAAAGAAAATATCAAACTTAAAATATAGAAATACTTCTTAAATGTCCTTCATGTTTACTATCATTGGAATCGGATTGATCTCATCTTTTCGAATATGGTGATATCTCAAAATCCATTTTTTGCGACTTATGACTCATTTTCCTAAAACGGATCACAAATGGTTACATGGTTCTGGAGAACGATTGAAGAAATAGAAAATAAAAAGAAAAGTGAGATAACAAAAATAGTTAATGACAGCAATGTAACACTTCTAGGTGTGGAAGCAGCAAACAAACTTAATAACTTTTACTGTAATATTGGCACAAAGACTGCCGAAAAAATCCCTCCCTCTACTTATACAAGAACAAACTATAACATAGTACATAACTACACAGTGCCCATTGTTGACAGGGAAAAGGTCTCGTCGATCATCAGAGACATTGGAATCACCAAGAGCTCTGGTTGTGAAAAAGTATCGGCTAGGATTTATAAAGACTCCTTTATTATTTTACTAGAACAGTTACTACATGTTTTCAGGTCCTCTGTAGCTACTGGTATTTATCCATCTGCATGGAAACATAGTATTGTCAAACCCCTTCCGAAAAAGTCAATAGCCAAAACACCAAACGATACTAGACCAATATCCCTAACCCATATTGCAGGCAAAATTCTGGAAAAAATAATTGTCTTACACCTAACCGAGCATTTAGAGCATAATAACCTACTAAGCAAATTCCAGCTGGGATTCCAAAAGGGTCATAGCACAAGTGAGGCTATTTACAACTTAGTTACTGATATAAATAAATCTATGCATATGAAAGAATATACATTAGCCTGTTTTATTGACTTTAGCAAAGCCTTCGATTGTGTAAATCATGACATTCTATTAATGAAGCTCTCGGACCTAGGAATCAATGAATTATTTTTGGCTTGGTTTGACTCATATCTGAAAAATAGGACGCAAATGGTGAAAATCCAAGGCTACACTTCTTCCGAAGGGGTAATACCAATAGGCGTACCCCAGGGATCCGTCCTTGGCCCACTACTCTTTTTGGTATATGTAAACGACATCAAAGATCTAAATATGACCTGTAAATATATACAATATGCCGACGACACCGTACTCTATCATACAAACATCGATATTAATACATGTGAGCAGACTGTCGCCTCTGATATTGTCAAATTCTGTGAATGGTGTAAATGCAGCAGACTGTCACTAAATGTTGCCAAAACCAAGCTCCTGGTATTCAACACTAAGCATAAAAACCAAACACCGAATGTGGATATAAGGGTGGGTGGATCGGTCCTCCAACAGGTAGAATCATACGAGTACTTGGGTATCAAATTGGATTCGCATCTTACAATGATAGGGCAATTTAACGCCCTGATTAGGCAAATCAACTATAAACTATATACTTTTAACAAGATTAGAAAAAATTTAGATACTAAAACTGCGATTATGCTATGCAAGTCCAAAATCATTTCCATTTTTGACTACAGTCTGTCAGTACTGTCCTGCCTTAACCAGGGCAATATAAGCAGACTGCAAAAACTTCAGAACCGAATCCTTAGAAGTGCAACTAACTCTGATATCAGAACACCCATACTTGCTTTACATGCTGAGACAAAAACCATGTTGATAAGAAACAGAATGATTTATAACAACCTGAAATTAGCTCATGGCAAGATTTATAATGCACAAAATGATGCTACAAATCAAGATCAAAGAAATACTCGTCAAAATGCTGCCCCCACCCTTCCAACATTCATCCCCAAAACTGAAAAAGATAAAAACTCGTTGGCATACCAGTGCGCTAGGGAATGGAACAGGTTAGAACCTGCATTAAGGAGATTAACAACCCCTAAGGAATTTAGTGCTGCATTAAAATCAAGAATCATAAGGGGTACTTTACCCAATATGCACTAGTACTGTTGTAACATGATAGCAGTACTCTCTATTCAGTAACCCAAAGCGAGTGACACCTGTATATAAATTCATACTGAGATCATCCCTTTGTTCCAAAAAGTCCTGATACCACTCACTCACCCACCACTAATAGTCATGCTTTCATCTAAGTCAATGTGTAACTCATCATCCATTTCATTATTCTCATCACAACTCACTAAGAATCATAATAACTATTTCATCTCATCCACATAAAGTGTAATTGTAAAACAAAATGATTGATTGTACCAAAGAGAGATGCTCTATCACCCACCTTAAAATTTCGGCTAATATATTAGACATCTATATCAGGACTTGAGGAAAACCGACCTCAGGGACGAGACTGTTTGTCCGGTTGCTTTGTAAATACCACTGAATAAAGATTTTGTCGAAAAAAAAAAATGGTTATACGGTTTCACCAGACATAAAAAAATAGAATGTAAATGTATAGCTCGTTAACATATGTGATCCGTTTTAGGAAAATATGTCATGAGTCGCAAAATATGGATTTTGAGATATAACCATATTTGAAAAAGGGGGATCAAGGTGATTCCAATGAGAGTAAACACTATGACACCTAATATGTATTTCTATATTTTTAGTTTCATGTTTTATGTTTGAAATTTTTTTTTCAATGTTTCAAGATGAGTAATTAAAGTCACTAAATATACCCCATATGAAGGCCTTTAAAACGCAAAAATATATTTGATACAATATCCTGAAATTTGTTACATGGATTCATATGACTATAGGTGCTAAACCCTTTAAGAATCAGAACATTTCAATGATATATGTATATAGAATGTTTATTCAATCTCGTCATTTACATGAAAAGGACATACAAATCTAAAATTAGTCGTGCTAACTTTAGGTCTTCCATAATAAAGAGATCTAATGGAAAAAACACTTTGAAAAATATATTTTGCGACTTATGACTCATTTTCCTGAAACACATCACATATAATTTCACTAGACATCTACCTAAAACTTCAAATGAAGTTTAGTAAAATACATGGCGCGTCTCCATGTTCCCATATTGATATATCTGCACATGTCTCTTTCCCAGGAAATGACAATTACCTCTACAAAAACATCATTATCCATTGGGATATTCCCTTTCACACCAACATAACAACGGTAGAGTTGTTCAGTGAAGTGCAGGATAGCACTATAGGGGAATTGTATCAGGTACTGTGTATGTTGGAAGTGAAGGATTATAAAATAGGGGAGTTGTATGTGCCAGTCTGTATGTCTAAAGTGAAGGGTTATATAACAGGGGCCTTGTATGAGCCAGTCTGTATGTCTGAAGTGAAGGGTTATATAATAAGGGACTTGTATGAGCCAGTCTGTATGTCTGAAGTGAAGGGTTATATAACAAGGGACTTGTATGAGCCAGTCTGTATGTCTGAAGTGAAGGGTTATATAACAGGGGCCTTGTATGAGCCAGTCTGTATGTCTGAAGTGAAGGATCATCCAAGCAAAGAGCATGTTACATATTAGCTTATATATGGTCCAAAATCTGACGCTCTACATATCTACAATTATACTAAATAAAGCTGAAAATCATAGATCATCAATCATGAATGTAAGTTTGGTAATAGCTTGAATCAAATTCTTTTCTTTTTTTAGATTTAACTGTATTTAGACCTTCATTTTTGGTGAAGTGGTAACTTCCTGCTATGGTCAGATTCTCAAAATAGAAAACACTTTTTAGTCATCAGCTTGAATTTGGGCTGTAAACATGGTAAAACATATTGGTTGCCATGACTTCCAAACTCACTAGTGAAATACGCACTGTGCATAACTCACTCTAGATACATTGTTCTCAGAGCAATGTGTATGTAGTGGATTTTGCTTGTGTTCCACTGTTCCAGTTCTTGATTTCTTAAGCTACATAATAAACACAAACGTGCCCTCTGCGGGTATCTCCGGTGCATATTGCCCTTGGGCTATGCGATTTCAGCTCATGTGCATATGTGCACTCACTGAAATCGCTACGCCCTCGGGCAATATGCACCTTTGATACCCACCTTGGGCAGTTTTGTGTTTATTGTACCATTTCTTGACATTTTACGTGAAAAAAACTGTGAAAAAAGATGGAAATTAGCCTAAATGTGGATCCCCTCGGCGACTCATTGGCCCCTTCCACCTCCCTCTGTTTACATTCACATTAAATAATGTCTTGTGTACATTTTCTAACCTGCGGCGATTTACCATAATGATGTGATGAATAAAATGTAAGTTGACTGGAGGGAATATTCCTTCCTCTATATTATTGTGACAACAGGTTTAGGCTTTGATTAACATGAAAGGATTTTAGTTCATTATTTAATTTGATTGATATTTTACCCCTCTTCCTGCATAGACACGCACACCAATCACACTATAGCCTACGCCAATCATTTTGTTGTCAATTGGATGCTTTTCGAAACAATTTGTTACCTTTTCCTAGCTTTAAATCTTTTTAAAACTCAACTAATAATTTGGTAACGGGTAGACTTTGATTAAACATAAAAGTATTTTAGTTTATTTCATTTGATTGATATTTTACTACTCTTCCTGCGTTGACACACATGCACGATGTACCAATCATTTTGTTGTCAGTTGGCTGCTGCCGTGCAGGAGAATCGTCCCCGTTTTTTAAAAATCAATTTGCATCCTTTTCACTGCTTTAAATCTTATAAAAATTCAAGTAATGCTTTGTTAAAGGGTAGATATCGATAACATGAAAGTATTTTAGTTTATTTGCTTTATTTGATCAGATTTCTAAGTAACAGGGAGGGCACAGGCCTTCGATGAGTCAATGTAGGCTATGTTCCTTAATGTAAAAATATATCAAGATGAGTTATAAAACTGTTGCACGGAAGCTGTATCACCTCGCGAGTAGGCCCTTGTGTAAAGTAAAAAGTGATGATGACAAATAATGTAATATTGTAAAAGCTATAATTTAACGAGAAATGGAATATTCAATGGTCAGTATGTAAGAGCATGACGCGTAACATTGTTTAATTGTTGTTTTTATTTGTACTACTGTTTTTAAGAAATTAGCCTGATCTACTTAAAACTATCTGTATGTTAATCAGATATGTACCCATTTGTATCACTGTACTACTATTGGAAGTAACAGTAAACTTGAATAGTTTGATCAGTCGCTAAGTAGGTATAATGTTTAATTTAAAATTTAGTGTTGTAGAATTAGTTTAGACTCAGAACTTCTCTTATTATTTTTTATTTTTACTCTCTTTTCGTGTACTAAATTTAGAAGCTAATATAGAAATATCTTGATGTAATTTAAAAGTAAATTTAAAAACTCAGGCTATTCTGGGAATATTCGTACTGTCGTATGGAAATGTCTGTGTCCTGAATAAAAAAATTTCAAAATCAAAATGTGGTCAGCTAGGCCTTCATCGGCACTTTTTTGTAGGACGTATTTATGCACGATTTTACGGCCAAATTATCAAATAATTTCTTTTTCCTTCCTGTGAGATATATTTTGTTTCTTTTTTAGGCGGAAATATTACAAAATATTACAAAATACATACAAACAATGGGACTATTTTTTCAACATGTGGGCAATATGGGAAAAATGGGGGCAAGACGGCTCTTTATTGCCCGCATTTTTCAATTCATAGACTCAGTGCTTAAGGCTATGGGCGTATCATACTAACCCAAAGGTATAATAAAGAAGACACAACACAGACATACCCTCACTGTTCTCTCTTTATTACTGCCCAGACATGAAGCTTACTGTATCAAAGTGTCTGGGACCAGTTCACTCACAAGGAGTGCACCTCAGGCAGGTCTGTCAGTACACGGGTCAGATTCTCAGAAAATGTACAATTCGCCTTCACCAATTCTCTCAAATAATCCAAATTTCAGACGAAAATAAAGTTCAAAATACAGTTCAAACTAACCACACAGATTGCTAGTATACATGCAATACCAAATATACTCGAATTTACCTAGTATTGACTAAATTGCAGCCTAATTTAGCAGAATTTTCTAAATATGTACAGCTGCCATTTTCCGAAAATCTGACCCATATATAAAGACATGTAAGGCGAAGGAAATGACAATAAACTATGAGAGAGAGATTCCAGTATTTCTAACTGGAATCTAGAACATTAGAACATATAACTTGACATGACTGAAGGTAGTTAAATACAATAAGGAGGCACAAAGCCTTGATCTAAAATGTAAGTGGAATCCTAGCATGTGGTGCACCTGGTGCTATTCACCAGTAGTGCACTGTAGGTAAATCCCCTACACATAAACATACAGGTTAACTAATGAGTTGTTTGAAGGAGCGTAAAAATTGCACAAGTTGCGTAGCAACGAGTGCAATATTCTAAACCACTGAAACCAACAAGTTAGTTGACAGATTTATTATACATGCTTTCAATCATGAAAATCGTGTATAATAAAAATAATATAAAGAAGGAACTTGTATCAGCCACTGTGTATGCCTGAAGTGAAGGGTTATAGAATAGGGGACTTGTATCAGCCACTGTGTATGCCTGAAGTGAAGGGTTATAGAATAGGGGACTTGTATCAGCCACTGTGTATGTCTGAAGTGAAGGGTTATAAAATAGGGGACTTGTATCAGCCACTGTGTATGTCTGAAGTGAAGGGTTATAGAATAGGGGACTTGTATCAGCCACTGTGTATGTCTGAAGTGAAGGGTTATAGAATAGGGGACTTGTATCAGCCATTGTGTATGTCTGAAGTGAAGGGTTATAGAATAGGGGACTTGTTTCAGACACTGTGTATACCTGAAGTGAAGGGTTATAGAATAGGGGACTTGTATCAGGCACTGTGTATTTCTGAAGTGAAGGGTTATACAATAGGGGACTTGTATCAGCCACTGTGTATGTCTGAAGTGAAGGGTTATAGAATAGGGGACTTGTATCTGCCACTGTGTATGCCTGAAGTGAAGGGTTATAGAATAGGGGACTTGTATCAGGCACTGTGTATTTCTGAAGTGAAGGGTTATACAATAGGGGACTTGTATCAGCCACTGTGTATGTCTGAAGTGAAGGGTTATACAATAGGGGACTTGTATCAGCCACTGTGTATGTCTGAAGTGAAGGGTTATACAATAGGGGACTTGTATCAGCCACTGTGTATGTCTGAAGTGAAGGGTTATAGAATAGGGGACTTGTATCAGCCACTGTGTATGCCTGAAGTGAAGGGTTATAGAATAGGGGACTTGTATCAGCCACTATATCTATAATAGATACCTTGAGGGAAAGGCAATGACAGAAATCTATCCAATGCCTTTAACAATAGGCTTCCCACATGAATAAACGTGCAGGTCAATGGGGAATGTATTTAGTGACATCTCAGAAAATGAGATTCATTCCTCTTCCACCAAAAACCATATCAGATATTCTGCATAATTTATTATCTTGTCATTAATTTGGGCAGATTTCCGCCTTTTTCCCTTCTTTTTCCCATCCGTCATTTGACCATAATAACTTAAACTACTTTTGAACTCCCATGGCTCTGTGTGTAGAGGGTAGTAGACCGTCCTTATTGTTAAGGTTAAAGATTGGCTGGGGACCTGAGCATGCAAGCCAAATGGGCAATATTATTGTATTATATGTGATGTGTTTCAGGAAAATGAGTCATAAGTCGCAAAATTGATATTTTTCAAAGTGTTTTTTTCACAAGATTACATTAATGGAATGTTTTACTTTTTGGGGATTTTGTCACTTATAGTTATATCAATCGATGTATTAAAGGCAAACGCTACTATTCACTGCCACGCCCCCCTTTACCATATATCAAATCTTCGGGCATTTTACACACTATTCCTTTAGCATTGCAGTCTATGAGGAAACGGCCCATTTTGTCACATTTTATAGAATAACACAAACAATTAATGGCTAGTCCTCCTGTCCCAAAATTGTCTACACATACAGTTCAGGTTATACACTACAGATAAAAAGGGAAAAAAATATATGTCATCGCGTTAGATTTTTTTAAATAGCTGTCTGAAATAGACATGTTTGGGAAACAGAACTAGCTATGGGTACTCTCAGTTGTACCCAATTAGCATGCAAGTGTATTGGGAAATGCTGCATTTTCCTTTCACGGTTTTGGGAATAAAACAAAAATGGATACTCTAAATGTCCCAGAATTTTCTACACATATAGTGCAGGTAATATTCTACACATATATAGGGACAAAAATGTATGTCATCACGTTAAAAAAATAATTGTAGCTGTCTGAAATAGACATGTTTAGGAAACATAGAACACTTTGAAAGTAGCAGATTTTTGGGTTGCCAGCCATGTTTCAAAGCCCCATAATTCAGAAACTAGCACGGTGACCCATTAATTTTTTTTCAGTTTTAAGAACACAAATACTTCAAAAATCATATACTAAAAAATCAGAAAAATGACATTTATTTTCACTGGGGAGGAAAACAAATTATTTTTATAAAAATGGTGGAAAATATTGAGTTTTTTCGAGTTTTTAATTTAAAATTCACATTATGTATTTGTTGTTTTCAAAATAAAAATAACAATGCACTCTATAGAAAAGAGGCATAGAATTATTGGCCAAATAATACTGTCTCTGAAACTGTTAATTTTACTTAAATTGAGTGAATATAAATAACAGATATGAACTATGAAGTTGAGGTACTGCAAAATGGGACCCCCTTTTGGTCCTCATTGGTTTTTTTGAGATAGCAAATTTTGAAGCACTGTAATTCAAAAATGAGCACGGCGACCCAATGATTTTTTTCCATCCTTATGACCTGAAACACTTCAAGAATCAAATACCAAAGTTACAGAAAAATGACATTTATTTTCATTTTCCACTAGATAGTAGCGTTTGCCTTTAAAGGCAAACGCTACTATTCACTGCCACGCCCCCCTTTTCCATATACCAAATATATGGGCATTTTACGTACTATTGCTTTAGCACTGCAGTCTATGAGGAAACGATTTTATAGTATAAAACATATAATATGTGTGATTTTATAGTATAAAACAAACAATTAATGGCTACTCCTACTGTCCCAAAACTTTCTACACATATAGTGCAGGTTATATACTACATATTAAAAGGAAAAAAAACATATGTCATCGAGTTAGATTTTTTTTTATAGCTGTCTGAAATAGACATGTTTGGGGAACTGAGCTAACTGTGGGTACCCTCAGTTGTACCCATTTAGTATGCAAGTCAATTGGGAAGTGCTGCATTTTTCTTTCACGGTTTTGGGAATAAAACAAAATTGAAAACTCCTAATGTCCCAAAATTTCTACACATATAGTGCAGGTAATATTCTACACATATATAGGGAAAAAAATGTATGTCATCACGCTAAAAAAATAATTGTAGCTGTTTGAAATAGACATGTTTAGGAAACATAGAACACATTGAAACAGCAGATTTTATGGTTGTCATGCCATGTTTCAAAGCCCCATAATTCAGAAACTAGCACGGTGACCCATTATTTTTTTTTCAGTTTTATGAACACACATACTTCAAGAACCATATACTAAAGAATCAGAAAAATGACATTTAATTTCGATGAGAGAGAAAAAAAATGTTTTTATTAAATTAGTGAAAAAAAAGTGGGTTTTTTGAGTTTTTAATTTAAAATTTGCATTTCATATTTTTGTTTTCAGAATAAAAATAACCATGCATTCTATAAAAAAGAGGCATAGAATTATTGGCAAAATAATACTCTCTCAAAAACTGTTAACCTTACTTAAATTGAGGGAATATAAATAGCAAATATGAACTCTGAAGTCGAGGTACTCTAAAATGAGCCCCCCTTTTGATCCTCATTGGTTCTTTTGAGATACCAACTTTTGAAGCACTCTAATTAAAAATTGAGCACGGTGACCCATTGATTTTTTTCCATCTTTATGACCAGAAACACTTCAAGAATCAAATTTCAAAGTTTCAGAAAAATGACATATATTTTCATTTTCCACTAGATAGTAGCGTTTGCCTTTAAATTTCAGGACAATCTATGCAATATATCCTTTTGTTTTAAAGGTCCTCATATGGACTACATTTAGTTACTTTAATGTTTATTGAGCCCCAAAAATATTGGAAACTTTTCTTTTCAAAATCGGAAATATCAAACTTAACAAATCTAGAAATACTTATTAGATTATTAGACTGCTTACTATTATTGGAATCAGCTTGATCTCATATTTTCAAATATAATGGTATCTCAAAATCTATTTTTTGCGACTTATGACTCATTTCCCCAAAACGGATCACATATATCATTTGTATTTGAATAATTTATTTTCATTTCTTTTTTATTGCTTTTGGCAAATCCTTAGATTCCGCTGTAGATTGGAATGGTAATGTAGTTTGTCTGTTTAAATATTTTGTTCACTCTAGGTCCAAACCCTCAGATCAGATAAGAATTTGTGTGGCAGCCTACTTCGCTAATCAGTTTCATGGGCTAGGAGTCTGTGTTTTAATGGGAATACGGTGACATTTTGCGGTCTTAATGGAATTATAATGGCACTTTACGGTTTGAGGCGAGAGGCTTTCCCTTCGTTTGAAGGGACTCTGTGGGCCTAGACTGTATTCTGCATGAACATTACCTCCAAGCGAATACTGCTCTTAGTTTCACAAGATTGTCAAAAATAGTCGCTCAAGAGAAGTTCTACTGCTTACATATGTGTTCCAGGATAATGAGTCACAAGTCGCAAAATTGATATTTTTCAAAGTGCTTTTTTCACAGGATCTCTTTATTAAAATGTTTTGATCTTTAGAGGGTCTAGCCCTTATAGTCCTATGAATCCATGTAACAAATTTCGGGACATTTTTATTAAATATATCCTTGCGTTTTGAAGGCCTTTGTATGAACTATATTTAGTTACTTTACTGGTAATTCCCTATCCAGAAACATTGCAAACTTTTTTTCAAAAAAAAAAATATCAAACATAAAATATAGAAACACTTCTTAAATGCCCTTCATGTTTACTATCATTGGAATCAGCTTGATTTCCTCTCTTAAAATATGGTGATATCTCAAAATCCATATTTTGACACTTAGATTGTCCTAAAATGGATTACAAATGGTGGACATAAAGTTTATACAATGCTATATCATACTGTTACGTAAAGGCTCCACTGGCTGCGGTAAGCTCTGCGGTAAGCCTTGCGATGGTTTATGCTGGTTCTGTAGGTGGAGAGGAATGACGATGTCCTATCTATAGGGTTCACTGGCCATGTAGGCAGGTCTTCGATCACCACTTCTCACCATCACAGCACCATCGCAAGGCTTAACGCAGAGCTTAACGCAGCCAGTGGAGACCACCCTTAATGTTACATAATGCCTGGCCTCCCCTCCCGGACAATGCGCAAGACAGCTGAGCATGGCTGGTTATGCTAATGAGGCAATGGTTAGCATTGACAATAAACAGTTGGCTTTGATTAGTGATATGATCAAGTCAGGTTATATATGGGTCACATTTTCCGAAAATGTACAATTGGCAGCTGTACACATTGAGTAAATTCTGCTAAATTAGGCTGCAATTTGGTCAATACTAGATAAGTTCGAGTATATTTGGCATTGTATTGATTCTAGCAATCTGTTTGGTTAGGTTGGACTGTATTTTGAACTTTATTTTTGTCTGAAAGTTGGGTTATTTGATAAAATTGGCGAAGTTTAATTGTACATTTTCTGAAAATCTGACCCATATATAGCTCCGTGTTATTTGAGTTATTCAGACCAGGGCCGTTCTGGAGAGTTGTGATATCCATCTTTATGCTGCCTGTCGACCTTGCTGACCCAATGTATATAAATAGATTATCACTTGACCACAAGTGGTTAGCATTACAGAGAAAGGGGGTTTTGGACGCTAAATCGCATATATGAGAGTTTTGTTGTTTTTATCATTCTTATCACTTACGATCACCAGAAAAAAGAGAACACACTAGTAATATAATAATTCTGAATTAATGTAAGAAAAAATAATTTCATGTGTTGATATATTTATTTCGGATTAAATACACTTCCTATCTCTTGTCCCATTTAGGGAGGCTCAAATCGCAGGAATGGTCCTGTGGTTTAGAGGGTCACCCTTCTCTAGTCATTTGGTGGCATGTTCTTATGTGTCCCCCAGATGGGGGTGTTCAGAATCGGAATGGGCCTGGCCTGTATTATAAAGCGTGCAGATGATAATTGGCTATTAATTATCATTAATAATTACTGATAACGGTACTCATATCTAATAGTCTTCAAGATAGTGAGTTATCACGGGTGGAGGACAGACGATCACATTAGGACAAAATATGTTGGGTCAGTTTTTTCATTAATTGATTGATTTGCATACTAGCTACCATATAAGGAGTCTCTCCTGTATACCCAGGAGGTTTCCGTATTCTCAATAGCGTACATCAGATTCTGTGTGTAAAGTACATGGCTTTTCAGTCATAGACTGTCAAAGCTCACTACAAAATTTATCATTTTTCAATTGTTTCTTGACAACATGGTACCTTTGTCACTACATATCATTTTTCTCTTTTAAACTGCTTGACTTTTTAATTAGTTCATATAAGATATTCGTCTTTCCATATATAATTTGTTTTGGTTTTGACTGAACACTTTAGGATTTAATAGATTGTGGGCCTCCGTTGGCAACCTATTCCAATTCATGTGTGCTGTTTTGCATTATGACTACATTTCCCGGAATATTTCCAATATTATAAGTTGAATACTCATTATTTCTATGTCCCGTGATTCCCCTCAATAAGCCCTTTCATTCCACATGTACTTTTTCCATGTCTAAAACCAATATTTAGTATTCAAAAATCGCAAAAACTGCTATTTTACCTTACTTTTCATTGAAAACACATAAAAGAATTAGATTGCAACACTGTTCGCACATTCAAAGGCCTAACAATGTACAGCTGTTGGGTTTTGATTTGTATACCGAGGTATGAGTTAATATTTTGAGTTTATTTTTGCCTCAAGACTACTCCCCATTGATCACATTAAGATCAATAACATGGTATATATCAGCATACAATACTTATGAAGCATCACAGGAAAATGAAATATTTCAAATCTTATCACAGGAGAACCTTTCTTTATGGATAGCTAGTGCCGTCAGTAGCATGAATACATGCTTCACATTTCAAGACTATGTATTGAATATATCTATGCATATCTGAGGTTAATTTTTACTAGTTATTGACCATCAAGAAGTATCACTAACAATCGTTTTTTCATGTTTTCATGTCTACAAAAGAAAGAAGTATTAGATGTGTGAACGTTGACCATCATTGCAATCGGCTTGATCTCATCTTTTCATATATGTGACATGTTTGAGGGAAATGAGTCATATGTCGCAAAAATGGTATTTTTCAAAGGGATTATTTTACAAGATCACATTATTGGAATGTTCTAATTTTTGGTGGGTTGATCACTTATAGCTATATCAATCGATGTATCAAATTTCAGGACAATCTATATAATATGTCCTTTCGTTTTAAAGGTCCTCATATGGACTACATTTAGTAACTTTACTGTTTATTGACCCCCAGAAATATTTGAAACTTTTTTTTCCAAAACGAAAATATCAAACTTGAATTCTAGAAATACTTATTAGGTTATTAGACTGTTTACTATCGTTGGAATCAGCTTGATCTCATTTTTTCAAATATAATGGTATCTCAAAATCTATTTTTTGCGACTTATGACTCATTTTCCTGGAACACATCACATATGAAGACATCTCACAATAATTTTTCTGTAACATAAAGGGTGGTCTCCACTGGCTGCGGTAAGCTCTGCGGTAAGCCTTGCGATGGTTTGTGCTGGTTCTCTAGGTGGAGAGGAATGACGAGGTCCTTGCCTACATGGTCAGTGAACGATGTAGGCAGGACCTCGCCACTCCTCAACAACACAGCACCATCCCAAGGCTTACCGCAGAGCTTACCGCAGAGCTTACCACAGCCAGTGGAGACCACCCTTAACAATTGTGATGTGTTTCAGGAAAATGAGTCATAAGTCGCAAAATCAATATTTTTCAAAGCGTTTTTTTCACAAGATCACATTATTGGAATGTTCTGATCTTTGGAGAGTGGGTCACCTATGGTTATGTCAATCGATGTATCAAATTTCAGGACAATCTATGAAATATATCCTTTGGTTTTAAAGGTCCTCATATGGACTACATTTAGATACTTTACTGTTTAGTGACCCCTAGAAATATTGGAAAAATTTTTAAAAAAAACACGAAAATATCAAACTTAAAATCTAGAAATACTTATTAGATTATTAGACTGTTTACTATCGTTGGAATCAGCTTGATCTCATCTTTTCAAATATAATAGTATCTCAAAATCTATTTTTTGCGACTTATGACTCATTTTCCTGAAACACATCACAATTGAGTTGTATTTTGCAGGTTAAGTAGGCAGAGGAATGGATAACCTGACGGTAGTACCTGATGGGTACCCGCTGTATAGTCTGTTCCACACAGTGCCCTACCACAGCCATGTCATCATAGGTCTCATCATGATAGTCACCCTAGTGCTGGCAGTACTCGGCAATGGTGTTGTCATCTATGTCTTCTTGAGGTCAGTTAGGTTTTTAACTTCACTTGCAATTATTATTTTTTATAAAAGTTTTATTGCACACAATTACAGGAAATCCTGGTATTCTCATGTAGTACAAGGAAAATATTATCAAAGTGTCGTACAGTATCTATTAGCTGATATAGCTTTATCTTCTTTGTGACATTGAAACTTTTAACATTTAAACCATTTTTAACATGCCCATAATTATATTATAATTATAAGGGTCATATTTTCAGAAAATGCACAATCTACATTTCTACACATCTCTCAAATTCTGCAAAATGAGAGTGAAAAATGATAAATACTAAGTATATCTGAGTGTATTTGGTATTGTATTCATTCAGTAAATCTGTCTGGTTATGTTGAACTGTTTTTTTAACCAGATTTTTGTCTTAAATTTTGGTTATTTGAGGGGATTGGTAAAGGCCAATTGTACATTTTCTGAAAATTTGACCATATATTCATTCAGGAGTAAAGTAGAGGCAAAATAATTCTTCTTCTTATTTCTGTTTGCAAAACTAAAAGCCTCTATGACCTATGACCTATGTCCACTGTTAAAAAATAAAGATAAAATAATGTCTATTGTGGTTTGTTACAGCACCCGCAACCTGCGGACACCCAGTAACATGTTAGTGGTTAACCTGGCCGTAGCGGACATACTCATGGCTATTACTGGATTCCCTTTACTCATTGTCAACAGCTTCAAGGCCAAGTGGGCATTCCCTGAATGGGGTAAGTGGGTCTCTACTGAATGAGGTAACTCATTGAATAGTTCCTGAATGGGGTAAGTGGGTCTCTTCTGAATGAGGTAACTCATTGAACAGTTCCTGAATGGGTTAAGTGGGTCTATACTGAATGAGGTAACTCATTGAACAGTTCCTGAATGGGGTAAGTGGGTCTCTACTGAATGAGGTAACTCATTGAACAGTTCCTGAATGGGGAAAGTGGGTCTCTAATGAATGTGGTTGCCATCCCATATAATGAGCCTGTGCATAAATTTATATAACACTACCCATATGAATGTAGACTGTTTGATTTGCGTGTTTTAATTAACCTTATTTTAAACATAGGTTCAGTAGTCTAGTCCTTGAACATACTGGGATACCTGGGAATAACATTTGTATGTAACAGATGTATACATGTCTCCTTTTTGAATAATTTTAGGTACAAATGCAAAATATGTTGAATTGAATTGAAATCAGTCGAACTGCCAATAGAATGAGCTATTCAGTGGGTTTGAGATAATAGTTGACAATGCATACTTTACATATGAGCAATTCCACCAAATATGCACCATTTTGGTTGAAAAACAACAGCTCTTCCAGAGGCTAAAATGTTTATCTGAGATTATTTTCATTGGTGTTTTCGGATCCAGTGGAAAAAGGTCGTCTAGTGGGAAGTATCTTACAACGTTTTTAATTTTTTTAATCGTGAGGCCAAGAAAATGCTTATTTTTCTGCCAGCACCACACATAAAAGATGCAGGTTTTCTTTTCAGAATCACTGTTTAAAAAATACCATCAGAATTCAAGTCACAGTTTCTGCCAAGCTTCGCTTACCACAATACTTATTTTTAACGTTCCCAATTTCGTCTATATTAGCAGCAATACATCTAGTTTCCGTATGAGAAGAAATAAATCAATGAAAGTAATTTTTAAAAAATATAAATTTTCAGCCTTTTTTGCTTTTTTGCTCAAATATCAAGGATATGGGATAAGTGTGTTTTCTGGTTGCAGTATGTGAGTTCTATGGAGCCAGTGCCACCATCTTTGGGCTGATGTCGATGAACACTTTGGTGTTTATCTCCCTGGACCGCTATGTAGCCATCATCTCACCCTGTCATCTGACTAAAGTGACTTACCATCACAGCAAAATCTGCATCCTCATTGTGTGGATCTACAGCATAATGTGGGGCCTACTGCCTGTGTGTGGCTGGAGCAGGTAAGTCACATTGTGTGACAGCGTCTGACAGTGTGTGGCTGTGTGTCAGTGTGTGACAGTGTAGGACAGTGTGTGGCAGTGTGTGGCTGTGTGTGGCTGTGTGTGACAGTGTGTGGCTGTGTGTGGCTGTGTGTGACAGTGTGTGGCTGTGTGTGGCTGTGTGTGACAGTGTGTGACAGTGTGTGACAGTGTGTGACAGTGTGTGACAGTGTGTGACAGTGTGTGGCTGTGTGTGACAGTGTGTGACAGTGTGTGACAGTGTGTGACAGTGTGTGACAGTGTGTGACAGTGTGTGACAGTGTGTGGCTGTGTGTGACAGTGTGTGACAGTGTGTGACAGCGTCTGACAGTGAGTGGCTGTGTGACAGTGTGTGGCTGTGTGTGACAGTGTGTGACAGTGTGTGACAGTGTAGGACAGTGAGTGGCTGTGTGACAGTGTGTGAATATTCATTGTTCTCAGTCATAGCTGTACATCAAAGCATTAAAAAAAGCATTTTAATCCTGAAATATCTTAATAGTACACTCAAGGTTAGGTGTCTCTCTAACATATTGTCTTTATTATAATAACATAGACTGACACAAATAATAATAAACCCACAAACAAAGATTGTTTGGAAGTGACAATGTCCCTCTTGAAATGTTTAAAAAGGAATTTCAGAAAAGCTTAATAGCTCAGAGCATAGCCGCCAAATACTACCCAGCAATACAAAAAATATTCCAAAGCTGGAATAATTTCCAGAACTCCTGATAATCCATAACTCAAATAATCCAAATTTAAGAAGAAAATCAGGTTCAGAATACAGTTCAACATAACCAGACAGATTTATTGAATGAATACAATACAGAATACACTCAGATATACTCAATATTTATCATTTTCGCTCTAATTTAGCAGAATTGGAGAGATGTGTAGAATTGAAGATTGTGTATTTTCTGACAATCTGACCCTTAAATAATGTGTTGTTATTGATTGTGTTTGCAGGTATATAGTGGAAGGTTACGGCACCACATGCAGCATTGACTACTTTGACCGGGAGGCTCCTGGCTACTACTTCTTACTGACCATGCTGCTGGCTGACTATGTGGTACCCTGCCTTATTGTAATGAACAGCTACATCTGGATATTCCTCACAGTCCATAGACACAACTCCTCCACGGGCATGATGCTGACCACTGGTTTCATTGCAATAGAAGCAAAGGATAAATGTGATGATATACCAGAAGAAACTGAGACTTCATCCAAAGTCTGGATGCCTGCTAAGGCTAAATGGTCGTCCACAGATTACAAGATGGCCAAGACTCTGTTTATTGTTGTGTTGTGTTACCTGCTGGCCTGGACACCATATGCGGTGGTGACAATGATAGGGCAGTATGGTAATGTCCTGTTCATTACTCCCACACTCTCCATGCTGCCCGCGGTGTTTGCCAAGTTCTCCACCATATACAACCCCTTCATCTACTCCATCACACAGCCCAGGTTGGTTTTTTTATTTTTTTTTTATCTAAGATATCTATCTTATTTTAAACCTATCTAAGAGATCTATCTTATTTTAAATTATCTAAGAGATCTATCTTATTTTACAACAGTCTATCTAATAGATCTATCTTATTTGACAACTATCTATCTAAGAGATCTATCTTATTTTACAACTGTCTATCTAAGAGATCTATCTTATTTTACAACTGTCTATCTAAGATATCTATCTTATTTTACAACTGTCTATCTAAGAGATCTATCTTATTTTACTACTGTCTATCTAAGAGATCTATCTTATTTTACTACTGTCTATCTAAGAGATCTATCTTATTTTACTACTGTCTATCTAAGAGATCTATCTTATTTTACTACTGTCTATCTAAGATATCTATCTTATTTTACTACTGTCTATCTAAGATATCTATCTTACTTTACAACTGTCTATCTAAGATATCTATCCTACTTTCCAACAGTCTAAGAGATCTATCTTATTTTAAACTATCTAAGATATCTATCTTATTTTACAACTGTCTAATATATCTATCTTATTTTACTACTGTCTATCTAAGAGATCTATCTTATTTTACAACTGTCTATCTAAGAGATCTATCTCATTTTACTACTGTCTATCTAAGAGATCTATCTTATTTTACTACTGTCTATCTAAGATATCTATCTTATTTTACTACTGTCTATCTAAGAGATCTATCTCATTTTAAAACTATCTAAGATATCTATCTTATTTTACTACTGTCTATCTAAGAGATCTATCTCATTTTACTACTGTCTATCTAAGAGATCTATCTTATTTTACTACTGTCTAAGATATCTATCTTATTTTACTACTGTCTATCTAAGATATCTATCTTATTTTACAACTGTCTAAGATATCTATCTTATTTTACAACTGTCTATCTAAGAGATCTATCTTATTTTACAACTGTCTATCTAAGAGATCTATCTCATTTTACTACTGTCTAAGATATCTATCTTATTTTACTACTGTCTAAGAGATCTATCTTATTTTACAACTATCTAAGATATCTATCTTATTTTACAACAGTCTATCTAAGAGATCTTTCTTATTTTACAAGTGTCTAAGAGATCTATCTTATTTTACAACTGTCTATCTAAGAGATCTATCTTACTTTACAACTGTCTATCTAAGAGATCTATCGCATTTTAAAACAGTCTATCTAAGAGATCTATCTTATTTTACTACTGTCTATCTAAGATATCTATCTTATTTTACTACTGTCTATCTAAGATATCTATCTTATTTTAAACTATCTAAGATATCTATCTTATTTTACAACTGTCTATCTAAGAGATCTATCTTATTTTACAACAGTCTATCTAAGAGATCTATCTTATTTTACTACTGTCTATCTAAGAGATCTATCTTATTTTACAACAGTCTATCTAAGAGATCTATCTTATTTTACAACAGTCTATCTAAGAGATCTATCTTAGTTTACAACTGTCTATCTAAGAGATCTATCTCATTTTAAAACTGTCTATTTAAGATATCTATCTTATTTTACAACTGTCTATCTAAGAGATCTATCTTATTTTAAACCTGTCTAAGATATCTATCTTATTTTACAACTGTCTAAGAGATCTATCTTATTTTACAACAGTCTATCTAAGAGATCTATCTTATTTTACAACAGTCTATCTAAGATATCTATCTTATTTTACAACTGTCTATCTAAGATATCTATCTTATTTTAAACCTATCTAAGATATCTATCTTATTTTACTACTGTCTAAGATATCTATCTTATTTTACTACTGTCTATCTAAGAGATCAATCCTATTTTACAACAGTCTATCTAAGAGATCTATCTTATTTTACAACAGTCTATCTAAGATATCTATCTTATTTTACAACTATCTAAGAGATCTATCTTATTTTACAACTGTCTATCTAAGATATCTATCTTATTTTACAACTATCTAAGAGATCTATCTTATTTTACAACTGTCTATCTAAGAGATCTATCTTATTTTACAACAGTCTATCTAAGATATCTATCTTATTTTACAACTATCTAAGAGATCTATCTTATTTTACAACAGTCTATCTAAGATATCTATCTTATTTTACAACAGTCTATCTAAGAGATCTATCTTATTTTACAACTGTCTATCTAAGACATCTATCTTATTTTAAAACTATCTAAGACATCTATCTTATTTTTAAACTATCTAAGAGATCTATCTTATTTTACAACTGTCTATCTAAGATATCTATCTTATTTTACAACTATCTAAGATATCTATCTTATTTTACAACTGTCTATCTAAGAGATCTATCTTATTTTACAGCTATCTATCTAAGATATCTATCTTATTTTACTACTGTCTATCTAAGAGATCTATCTTATTTTACAGCTATCTATCTAAGATATCTATCTTATTTTACAACAGTCTATCTAAGAGATCTATCTTATTTTACAAGGTTCAAGGCAGAGGCGAGGGCCTTCATCTACAGAATCTTCTGCCATGGAAGGCTGCCACATGATACTAAGCCTGTTTCTGGAAGCCATCAGCACCGCAGTCTCGAGCACACTAAGTCAGATTCCATATCCATCCAGATGAAGCAGTACGCACCCAGCAATGCCTCAGTCAGTGACAAGCCGTGTAAAGGCGGGATTACATCAGAGATCAAGTACAGCATAGTCTCCTCCTGTGATTCTGATACTGACAGGGAACTTGCTGAACACAAGTTCCCTGAACAAGAACCACTGAATCCAGCAAGCAGGAGTGGAGCAGGAGGAAAATCACAAATGGCAGATGCGGATGATGTATTTTCCGAAGATTCAGATGTTCATGAGAACCAGGATAGGAGCTTAAATTTAACAGTAGAAGAACGGTGTGCTTTAGATCATGGGCTGATGTATAAGAGGAAGCTGCCCAAAGTCATCAGCTCCCACCACACAACCTCCTGCATGAGTAAAACATCCATAGATGATGCCTTGTGTAGACCAGCCCGGCCGGAGATATCAGGGGAAAGTCTCCATTCTCCCAATATTGAGGCTATCAGAGTGGAGAACAATACATAATAAGGTTAAATGTGATCCGTTTTACGAAAATGAGTCATAAGTCACTAAATATGGATTTTGAGATATCACCATATTTGAAAAGAGGATATCAAGCCGATTCCAATGATAGTAAACACTAGGGTACCTATCATGTATTTCTATATTTTAAGTTTGATATCTTTATTTTGGAAAAAAAAATTGCAATGTTTCTGGCTGGGTAAATACCAGTAAAGTAACTAAATATACTCGATACAAAGGCCTTCACAACACAATGATATATTTAATACAATGTCTTGACATTTGTCCCATGGATTTATATGACAATAAGTGCTAAACCCTCCGAAAATCAGAACTTTCCAATAAAGAGATCTTGTGAAAAAAAAACTTTAAAAAATATTATTTTTTGCGACTTATGACTCATTTTCCTGAAACACATCACAAATAGAATGGGATGTGTGGTAGACAGATGTCCCAGTCTTAAGTCACAACAAATGAAATTTTCCAAATGGTTGTCTACGAGAACTCTTTGTTGTAAGAGTGTTTCCAAATTTTGAGTGTTTAGTGCTATTAGTTGTATGAAGAGTGTTTTAAATATTTCTATGTGTCGAATATCCCAGCTGCTTTAATTGTGTTATTTAGTGAAGCTAAGTGCCACTTACATTTGAATAATAAGACATTATTCCCAGAATATGCTTTCAAGAGACAGTAAAACTGAAAAAAGAAACTCTCAAAGATACTATTTCTCAATGTTTTTAAGACCTTACACTGTCAAAAGAGATGTCAATTTGTTTAATTGAAATTGAAAGATATTGCCTATGTGGATGATTTAATTTCAAAAGGTCCAGGATAAGGAGTCTGGAAATAGTCAAATCTGCCCGAACATAGGAAGTTAGCAGTTGGAAAAGAATTTGTAATATGAGAAATAGCTTGTACCACAGAGGAAAAGTCTGTACGGATTTCATCATTAGTACATATGTCTACTTTTGGACGCAACAAGGTCTTATGAACCAAAACATGTAAGGATAGAGTTTTATTTAGCTTACATGGAATCGACCCATCAATGATTATATTTCGGGCTGTTGAGTAACTAATTATGGCGTAATGCACCTGTATCATGTGAACCAATCAGTGGCCCACAAATATTACGGCACTCGTTCTACCTGGACGGTTGGTTCATTAATCAACCTGCACTTGAGCTGTACATTCGTGCAATCTATTTGTGATGTGTTTCAGGAAAATGAGTCATGAGTCGCAAAATTGATATTTTTCAAAGTATTTTTTGGTGGGTTGATCACTTATAGCTATATCAATCGATGTATCAAATTTCAGGACAATCTATATAATATATCCTTTCATTTTAAAGGTCCTCATATGGACTACATTTAGTTACTTTACTGTTTATTGACCCCCAGAAATATTGGAAACTTTTTTTTCAAAAACGAAAATATCAAACTTAAATTCTAGAAATACTTATTAGATTATTAGACTGTTTACTATCATTGGAATCGGCTTGATCTCGTCTTTTCAAATATAATGATATCTAAAAATCTACTTTTTGCGACTTATGACTCATTTTCCTGAAACACATCACATTTGAGATGCCTCAGGCAAAGGATTGCAGTAAATGCTCTACTGTGCATTTACCTACAGTTGGGGAGGAGTGTATCTGTAATAATGCTGATTTTAGTGAAGATTCTGCCTCGTTGACAGTTTGTATGAGGGTCATATTTTTAGGAAATGTACAATTGGCAGCTCTACATTAAGTAATTTCTGCTAGATTCTGCTAAAAATATGATACTTTTTGGGTATATCTGAGTATATTCGGTATCGCATTGATTTAAAGTATCAGTTCTGTTATGTTAAACAAGCATTTTGCATTTTGAAGCTCATTTCTGTCTTAAATGTGAGTTATTTGAGACTATTGGTGAAGGTGAATTGTACATTTTCTGAAAATCTTACCCATGAATGGGTTGGAGGCGATTATACAGAAACTGGTATCTTTGTTGGACAATAAGAAGTCTGCTGTTTCTTCATTGGACAATGAGAAGTCTGCTGAAGTTAAATCATCATCTAGCTTGGATAGCATGGATGGGATCATATTTTCAGGAGAAGCAAGAAACTGAGGCTGGAATGATTCTATTTATGATGTATCTGCTTACCATGGTCGTCGCAACAGGTCAAGATCTAGGTTCAAGTCAAGAAATAGGGCACGCCCCTTAGACCAGAACAAAGATCTTGAACGAGGTGAAAAGATCCTTTGGTATGAGGGAATAGACACAAGAAAGTAAAAGTCTGTTTTAAATTTAACGACAACAAAGGTTGTACTAAATCTCCATGCGATTATTCTCATGAATATTCAGGTTGTGGTTCTGTTGACCACGGCGTCACCTCATGTGGGTCAGATTTTCAGAAAATGTACAATTGGCAGCTCTACACACTTAGAAAAGACTGCTAAATTAGGCTGAAAAAGTATGAATACTGGGTATGTCTGAGTATATTTGGTATCGCGTTGATTTAAAGTATCAGTTATGTTATGTTAAACAACATTTTGAAGCTAATTTCTGTCTTAAATGTGGGTTATTTGAGAGGATTGGTGAAGGTGAATTGTACATTTTCTTAAAATCTGACCCATGTGTTCCGTCAGAAAATAACACATAGTATGAGGTGGAGGAAACCGGGGTTTCATTTGCTATTGTTGTCGACAACACTATTTGTAACATGGTATTTACCGATTTATGTGATCTGTGTGATGTTTTTAATGACGGAGATTTGGTTAGCAATCCTGGTTGTTGTGGTGATTATGTAAATGAGCAATGCCCGGATGTATGGAAGGAAGGACCTGGATGTCTCGCTTTTTCTCGTTGATGCTGCTTTGCCTGTCATGGCCGTCCGCAGAGAGGTTGTTGCCGACTTAGATAGTACCGTTTTTTGCCGACTTAGATAGTATTCAAGGTATTTGCAAACTTAACATATTTATTATGTTGTTCATGTTTTCTCATCTCCAAAGGCTCCCCGATATGAGTTGAACGCTGCTGGTTGTCACGGTGTTTGTATTTATATCCTGATGGATCGTACTGTTCATCTTAACACTTGCTGTTTTGCAGGGTTTTTATTGTCTTTTTGACGGTTATATATGTACTTATATCAGTTATATGCTTGATATGCAGAGTCCCCCCCTCCCCCAACATATAGCATGGATAATAGCATACAGGGTAGCTATGAACACAGCCCCACACAGTGACTTGTGCACATCCTCTCCCAAGAATGTACCATACGCCACTGGAAGCATCACAAAATCTTTGATTATTGAGTATTTTGTCTGGACAAACTAGAGAACTTCAAAGTTCCCTAATTTTACCTAGTCTTCAGGACGGCCCTGTAATCTGGGAGGCTACATACAGGGATACAATGACAGGGAATAAAACAGACAAAGGAAACATAACTCTGAGAAATTTATCAAAAGGCCCCACCCTGATAGTACCTCATCATTTCTTTACCAGGCACCCACACTATGGATTGCCCTAGTCGATGAAACAAATAACAGCTTACAGTTTGTTCCTGAACTACAGCAACTACATCCCCCACCACACAACAGTTGGATGTTCTGTGAAAGAAATCTGATGTACATTATTTCAGGGAGGTAAATCAGAGGGAGTAGAAAGGGCATATGTGATGTGTTTCAGGAAAATGAGTCATAAGTCGCAAAAAATAGATTTTGAGATATCATTAGATTTGAAAAGATGAGATCAAGCCGATTCCAATGATAGTAAACAGTCTAATAATCTAATAAGTATTTCTATATTTTATGTTTGATATTTTCGTTTTTGAAAAACAAAGTTTCCAATATTTCTGGGGGTCAATAAACAGTAAAGGAAAAAAAGCTAGCCCATGTGAGGACCTTTAAAACGAAAGGATATATTACATAGATTGTCCTGGAATTTGATACATCGATTGATAGGGCTATAAGTGATACACTTTGCAAAAATCAGAACATTCCAATAATATGATCTTGTGAAAAAAGCACTTTGAAAAATATCAATTTTGCGACTTATGACTCATTTTCCTGAAACACATCACAAATTATTGATTCTAGCAGGAGATGTGTGACAGGTATATAGTCTAGCCACTGCACGCCAGGTGGCACTGCAGTACTGTTACCACCTCTAGCCTAGGTAGTTTGATTGCTCTTTTCCAGCAACAGCATACTAGCGATACACTTAGGCCCAAAACAAATATAGGTGTGTTTCCGATTTATCTGGCTGAAAACTAGGTTGGGAGGGGTGGTAATTTTTTTTTTTGTTAATTTTTTTTGTTGGAAACCACCTCCCAGGAACTGAAAAAAATGTCTTTTTCATAACAATAGTTGTTTTGAACATGGGAAATGTGCCTTTTGACAGTTTTGGGTTAGGAAAACCCGTTTTTCTGCTTTTTTATTTTTTTTTGTCAAAAAATCCAAAAAAAGTAAGATATGATGGGGAAAAAATCAGGTATGGTAAAAAATATTTTAGGTAGGGTAAGGTTTTTCTAGGTAGGGGGGGTAAACCGGAAACACACCTAGTTTTTTTTTGGCCTTATGAATAGTTGGCGCTATTAGTAGTAGTGGCATTCCTCCCAACTATTTGGTGGGCACGCATCAGTCCTGTTTCTACTCCCTCAGCATACCTCCCTGATTATTTTAAGCCATTAATGTTTGCGATACCTATGTGATTATCATTATTACCTCCTATTATCATTACATATACATCTAGCCTGTAACACTAATGACCCATATGAATTATTTGGAAGTGTGGAAATGAGCCATGACATGAGTACATATTATATGTATAGATGTTATTAGAAAACTTGTATTTAAATCAAACACATAGTCTTAGTTCACTGTCTATCCATGTGATGGGTGAATCTGCAGGGTCACCGATTCTGTCTATTTAGATTGATTAATTAGAATTGTACAACTTCGGAAGACTTGTGATATTCACAGAGGTTGTTTCCTATTTCCATCATTTCCCTCTTCTACTGATACAATGTATGACAACTCTATACTGTTAAAATGTTGTATGGAAATAAAAATATTATCATTTTTATATTATTTATCGAAAGAATCCGACCTGCATTAGTATAATAAATTTATTTGATGGTCTTCTCCTATTCAATAGGGGAATTGCATGTGCCACTGCGCATGTCTGTTACAGTGCACCCTGGGATAGATTCTGATGAAATCTGACATACAAATATTTATCAACCTTTTCATCGATAATTGCAAGGATCATTCAGCAAAATCATACCTTGTGGAAATGATCTATGAAAACCAAATGCATGATGGGGAAGTTAGATAATTTTCTTATGGACAGATGTGTAACATAATATTATGTGTAATAACCCTTGGTTAACAGAGAGGTGGAAAAATAAGAACAACAAGAGCAATCACGGTCACAAATGTAATGCAATGTCTTAATATTAACTCTAGTTTGTATAAGCTACTTACACATGATATAATATATGATTAAATGCACACGCATGCCGCACAAGCATTGCACGCGCATTGTGCGCATTATTATACACAAGTACTATGTGTATGTTTTCCACAAGGTGGCAGTAAGAGTCTAGTAGACTGCATTTTATTCTTCTATAGTTCCTTATACCTTTATGTTACTACATCCAACACCTTTATTCTTATGTTAACGTTTCTGCTATGTCCAATGTCAATCGTTTATTAAACAGAGTAATTACAACCTAGATTCGCTCTTGTTCTTATTTCTCCTCCTCAGTCTTAACCAAGGGTCATTATATATATGGATATTGACATTAGACCACTGACTGATGTTGTTTTTGCTACAGGGGTTATAGAACTTCCTTATTTGTATTTGGAATACTTGCCCAAATCCATTCATATAATGAGAGACTTCACTTATTATCGCTCAGCAGCACCGGCAGCTATTTTCACTCAACTATCTCTAGCCTACTTCAACTTATTGCATGAACATATCAGCAGCAGAATATTGATGAATTCAGTTCTATAAGGCATACTATTAGTAAATCTGGGATGATTGTGTTCGTCATAATAGCTGAGAATGCAGCCTTAAGCTTGGTCAAAGATAAAAAGCTGAAAACGTTTTATCGTACAAAAGCACCATTCAGGACGAACTGTTGGTGGCACCGCCTGGGAGATATTCTACCACCTACACCTAGTGAGTCTATGTTTATAATAAGGGATTTGCATAGGAGCATATCAAGGTGAAATACGGTTTATCAAGGAAAAACACTAAACATTTTTTATCACATTCAAACTCTGATATTGATATCAATGAAAAACAGTGTTTATCAAGGTGAAACACTGTTTAACAAGGAAAAACACTAAACAGTGTTTTTCCGTGATAAACACTGTGCCTTCTTGAAAAACACCGTTTCCCTGTACCAACAGTGTAGCCCACTGCCCATGGTTGCCCAAGACTCATATTATAGCATAACTGTATGAAAACTGTCTGTAGGCCTAGAGACGCCACTCGGCCTGCGGCCTTGTGGCGTCACTGGGCCTACAGACAGTTCGAACGCTAAAATCTGAGTGGTTTATTGATTTTAGTCCATAATGGATCAGATCCCCTCCATAACTTAACCTTACACAAACAAACAACAAACAGAAACAACAAGTCATTCTTTACTAACCTGTCATCATTTAACACCTCCAACACCACCTTTTTACATTCACGCATTCAGTGAGCCCTGATTACAGCCCAAAGGGGTGGTACCCTCTAATGAAATCCCCTGATGGGAAGATGGTGGGTGTGTCGCGCACTGACCAATGACTGACAGGCACTTAACACATTGCGCATGCTTTGCCGTCAGATGTCGTGGCAGTATTCTCACGGTAAACAACGTATCAACATGCTTCAGTCATGGATACGGGCCCACAAACGACCAGGAACTTGTTTAAACCTTGTATCAACACAACATTTTAAAAAGGCAAGCTGGATTTAGGTCTTTTGCCAGCTGGAACGGTAGCCCGTGGGTTCCGCCATTTTAGTCGCCAGCATGCTTGGTTGACGTGGGTGTGCCTTACCCAGATTGCACCGCCACCTCTGTCTGGGTGACAGAGGTGCGTATTGAACCTATGCCTTACCATTTCCAATGAGAACAAAGCAAATCGTGCAACAGACCATGGGTCGACACGGGGGCTAGTAGCTAATGGGGGGCCGGTCGCACAGGTACACAGACCGCTAATGGCCAATGGCCAGGTGGGAAAAGATGAAATAGACCGTCAGTACAGTCCCGGTCTGTGGCGACAAAATTGAACAGTAAATCACCCAAAATCTGATCCAAAATGGACTAATGCCAAATGCCCGCTACCCCTAGTTGTCCAACACAATGGTTACCCACTAACTGGGGTTGCCCTAAACTCTTGTTGCCTACTAAGGTTACCCACCAACCCTGGTTGCCCACTTACCTGGTTATTCTACGCTTGGGTTGTATCTGACTTCCCTGGGTGCCCGCCAACTTCTCCAGGTGACAGTGTTTTAGGAGTGTTGCGTTTTTTGCCTATATGTTCTTTCCAGTGAAATGATTTGCCAGAGTTACACTTTCTGTGTATCGACTCTGGATCTCTTCAAGGCTTAAATACTATCGATAATTAATAATATGTTTGTGATCATATAAGTTACTTTTTTTTCTTTTTTTTTGACAATGTTTTATTCATTATAACCTGCCTTCATCATATAAGTTACTTCTCCTCATAAAGGTTTATCATATCTTTAGTAAGGATAGTGGGGGAAAGAAGTATGTCCGTCTCAAAAGCCAAGGTTGAATAATATTCGATGTTTTCAAAATGCTCCTCCGGAAAGAATAAAGTATAGAGAGAATACTTTGTGAATTCAGTCTTTATTCCTGACAAATCCTGAGACGAAGTTGGGTCCTTGCTCCCAACCTGATGCTACATACAGGTCCTCAGAAAGGTGATGAATATTTTAATAAGCATCAAAAGGTATTTCAAGAACAAGTGAAGAACATATAATCCATATAATATATGGATAGAGCGATTTCTATGAAAAGAGGTAGAAATAAGGGGTTTCTTTGTGTCACATGTTCTCGGAATCTGGGGTCTCCCCATCTACTTTGTTGGTCTCTACAGGTCCGTTGACCCTGTCTGGAGGTCATTATATGTGGTTTGTGAAGGTATCTGGGGTAAAAATATGATTTTGAAGCCTTTTTTAAATTGGGGTCTCTACTCTCTACTCTCTACGCCTGGGAAAGCCCCTGTGAGACACTACGTCATTTCCCACAACCTTTCAGGGGGACCTAAGTACATGCAGAGGAGTGGGAGAGTGAAGAAGAGAGTAGGGAGAGGGTGCGGGTATTGGAGAGAGGGAGGGGTGGAGAGGGTGTAGGAGGGGGAGAGTTAAGAAAAGGGAGGGTGGGGGAATAGGAGAAGGGGATCGAGGGGGAGGGAAAGAACAGGGGAAAAGAGGCAAGGGGGAGTATATAGGGTAAGGGAGAGAGGGGAGGGGGAACATGAGGAAGAGGGGAGGGAGACGGGGGGAATCAGAGATGGGGTTGGGAGAGAAAAACAGGTATGAAAGACAGAGAAGAGGGGGAGGGAAACAAGGGAGAGGGGGAAGTGTGGCGAGAGGGGGTGATCGTCCGGCGGACGGGTACTTAGTATATAATATAATATATCATAATTATTTTAACCTCATGAGTCTGCATCAAGTAAGTAATACAAAATGAGAGGACCCAAGTGTAGCTTTATACTAATACATAAGGTGTAAATACATAGTTGGGTCAGATTTTTAGAAAATGTACAATTCGCCTTCACCAATCCTCTCAAATAACCCACATTTAAGAGAAAAATGAACTTCAAAATGCAGTTTAACATAACAGAACTGATACTTTAAATCAATGCGATACCAAATATATTCAGATATACCCGATATTCATCATTTGTCAGCCTAATTTAGGAGAATTTCCTAAATGTGTAGAGCTGCCTATTGTACATTTTCTGAAAGTCTGACCCAGATATACTTGCAATATGAATACGAAGCACTATAAATCAGGTCCAATTAAATTAAAGACAAAAAAAAACCTTGAGAAATAATCCAGACTTTGCCAGCAGAATTTGACAAAAAGTCTACCATGGGAAACTCAGATGTTATCAGAATACACCTGTGGCTTAGCTAGTAAGATAAAACAAGAAAAAATAAAAACTGATTGATTTAAAAATACAGCAACAGATGGATGTAGAGGGCATTAATTAATATGATAAAGCACATCAATATTCCATGTGAAGAGCCTGTCATTTTGATAGTAGGTTTCAAGTGCTTATTGCAGGTCTCAATACCATTGGTCAAATGAGGACACATGATTGTTAATTTCTTTTTCTTCTTTCATTTAGAATTTGTATACAGCTTATCCTTAGAAGAGTGACATAAAACAATTCTATATCAAGGCATTTGTAGTAAACATTAGGGGACGTGCATGCTCCACTGCGCATTTCTGTTACAGTGCATGCTGGGATGGATTCTGTTGAAATATGACATACAAATATTTGGCAACATTTTCATCAAAAATACACGCAGGGGAGGTGGGCACACAGCCCTGCCAAGAAGTAGATTTCTCTCATTGGTAACATTGTCTATGACCTTGTCTTCAGTCTGTTGGTAAGGAGACATACTGAAGACATACTGAAGAAACATCTGGAGGTAAAACCCTCCCGGTAACCATAATTACCCTGTGAATATTCATAAGCTGAAGCAGCCATGACCCCCATGTCAATACTGCACCCCTGGTATGATGACAGTAACTTCTAGCTACTGTATGGACCTGCTACTGTGGTGTCCTCCATGGCATACTTGTGTTTTAACTCCTCTTGTCCTGGAGGCTGTGTCACTCCCTGCCTCTCTGCTCAGCCTGATGCAGCAGCTCTGCTCCTGAGTAAGCTCATTGGTCACACAGTAGAAGTCCAACATCTCACTATCAGGTTCTCCACCATTGTTATGCTTATCATCCTCATAGCCCTCATCAGTGTCCTCCTCCTCCTCCTCATCCACCCCATGGTCCACTTTATGGTAGGTGCGCAGCAGGCCATCCATAGAGCACCACACCTCTGCCCTGTTCACACTCAGTGTGGCTGGGGTGGGACAGTTATTCTGCATCATGCTGGGCATGGACTGGTTGGAGGTTGTGAGGCTGTGCTGGAACAGCGGGCAGGTGCATGGAGGTGAGGCTGGTTCAGACCTGCAAATATAATATATTCATGAGTACCATGTTATGTATGTATGTTTTAAGAAAATGAGTCACAACTTGCAAAAAGGGGATTTTGAGGTACCGTCATATTTGAAAAGATGAGCTCAAGGCGATTCCAATGATAGTAAACTGTAGGACATCTTATAAACTTTCTGTATTTTCATGTTTGATATTTTTTTTTGAAAAAAGAACTTGCAATATTTCTGGGTGGACATTAATTAGTAAAGTAGCTAAATATGCTCCATAAGATGATATTAGAAGTGCATTGATGTATTTAATGCACTATCCTGAAATTTGGTACATAAATTCATGACTTCAATTTGCAAAACAAACCAAACGGAAGAACATTCCAACAAATAAATCTTGTGTATAAATCATTTTGAAAAATCTCATTAATCACACATTAAATGTGATGTGTTCCAGGCAAATGAGTCATAAGTCGCAAAAAATAGATTTTGAGATACCATTATATTTGAAAAGATGAGATCAAGCTGATTCCAACGATAGTAAACAGTCTAATAACCTAATAAGTATTTCTAGAATTTAAGTTTGATATTTTCGTTTTGGAAAAAAAGTTTCCAATATTTCTGGGGGTCAATAAACAGTAAAGTCACTAAATGTAGTCCATATGAGGACCTTTAAAACGAAAGGACATATTATATAGATTGTCCTGAAATTTTATACATCGATTGATATAGCTATAAGTGATAACTCATGGATTCATATGACTATAAGTTCTAAAGCCCCTAAACATCAGAACATTCCAATAAGAGATCTTGTAAAAAAAACACTTTGAAAAATATCAATTTTGCGACTTATGACTCATTTTCCTGAAACAGATCACAAATGTGATGTGTTTCAGGAAAATGAGTCATAAGTCGCAAAATTGATATTTTCCAAAGTGATATATTCCCAAGTTCTCTTTGTAGGAATGTCCTCATTTTTGGTGGGACTAACGTTGGATGAAGTATGAATACATGTACCAAATTGCAAGACAGTGTATCAAATATTGTCATGCATTCATAGGGTCATCCCATAGAGTATATTTACCTATTTTAATACTAACTGTCCACCCAAAAATATTGAAAACATTTTTTCCAGAAATAAAAATATCAACATTAAAATATAGAAATACTTATTAGATACCCTTAATGTTTATATTCATTGGAATCCCCTTGGTCTCCTCTTTTCAAATATGATGATATCACAAAACCCAATTTTTGCGACTTATGACTCATTTTCCTGAAACACATCACAAATTAGCATGAATAATACTCAATGATGAGACAATACTGACCATGTGTCTGCTACTACAGGATCTGTGGTTACGGTCAGGCCATCTTCACACATCGTGACCACAATGTGTACCTTGGCCTTCATAGCGGCATTGCTGGTCACTCTAGCTACATAAGCCTTAAAGTACACCTGCATCAGCTCTACAATACAAGCAACAACTAGTTATCAGACAAGTTTCACATGAAATAGTTTAATCAATGGCGAAAAAAAGTGGCCCAGTCGTGCACCCTTCATGGTATGGGACTCTGTTTACAAGTTGATAGGCGGAAAAAGAGATGGTGAGACAAGAAACTAGATTAGATTAGATTAGAAACTTTTATTTTCGAACTTTCTCGCTGACAGAGGACGGTTCTCCGACTAAGGGAGGTCTCCATGTTCTCTGATGTGTTTACATTTTGTAAAAAACAGTGAACAAATCACAATAATCCCTGGTATTCCTAGTTGCTTTTGGTAAGCGGTTACGCCTTGGTAGTTAGGATTATTGACTCTATTAGACCGTTTCTGTATCATTGTACATTTTTAAACTTAAATATTAAATGGACCGTTAGGGTTCTCCACCAGATGTTATACTATAAAGAGCTTAGTAGAAGAACAAGTGTACAAGTCAAGGTCCAAGGTCGTAATGATGCTTTATTCACCATAGAGTGTGGGCGACCCCACGTGACTAGGCATGCAGGCCAGTCACTATGTGTGTGTGGGTTACTACCATGTACCCCCATACAGGGGAGGATATGGGTTAGATTTTCAGGAAATGTACAATTGGCAGCTTTACACATTTAGGACATTATCCTAAAGCAGGCTGAAAAATGAAAAATACCGGGTATATTATTATTATTATCTGAGAATATTTGGTATCGCGTTGATGTAAAATGTCAGTTCTGGTATGTTAAACTGCATTTTGAAGCTCTTTTTTGTCTTAAATGTGGGCTATTTGAGAGGATTGGTGAAGGCAAATTGTACATTTTCTGAAAATCTGACCCATATAGTCCATAAAAGTGTGTGAATTAATAATGTAACCTATTCAGTGCAATAGACTGTAACTTTCCAAATTATGAATCTCACTCTGAAAATTTTCAGATGATAATTCATAGACACAGGTATCCTTCAGAATAATCACTATAACTATTGGCTATAGCCATGTGTTTGGCAATGAGACATTATCCATTGTGTGCCAAGTGATACAAAATACAACAGATCTCACACATATTCGCAGACTTTTAGAACAAAAGTGATCGCTATGTATAAAGTGATCCGTGACCCTTGTATATATAAAGTAAACAAGGGTAAAATCCTAAAGATAAGGGCATTTGATCTATTTTGAGTCTTTTCCCTGGGTGGGCCCAGTATGAATGACCATTAGCACCATTTGCTTTTATGTCTAACAACATTGACTCAACTTATATTTTGTAAAATGGTGTATGAGTCTATAAGAAACCATTATATTTAGTTAGGATCCTTCTGTAAGAACTTCTTCACCAGGAGAACATATCCTATTCTGATTGACTGTAAATAGTTTTGAATTGGATTGAAAATACGATATTGGAATTGGAATAAAATGCAATATATTATATATATTGTTACAGTTTTCCTTTTCCATGTTTAGCCCTTGCTCCATAAGTTGGTCGGCCTGGTCATCCAGGGTCTCATCCCACAGGTGATTGAGAGAACTAATTGAATACGCCATAATAAAATTTGTACTGAATTAAGTCAAATCTGTCTCCTGGTTGTTCTCTAATCTCTATTATAGTCAATACTCGAAGGAAATATTCAGTGCTCTAAATTTCCACAAGGAATGAAGTTAAAGAGATGTGACCAGCCAAGCAGAAAGAAGACTCCAGATCCAAAAAAATGGTTGAAAATTCCCAGACTTTGCCGAGATATTGGCTTTTTTGTAAAGTTATGTCAGTTTTCAGTAGATGATCTCAAATAGGTTGGGGGGAGTGACTCATTTCCTGTGACACATCACATGTACAAAAAAATTAATATTAAAAAAAATAAATATTATAATAATTCGTCTTTCATCACAATCATATTACTTTTAATAAATCACTCCTAGACAAATCTCCAGAAGAGTGCACAACATTTTACCTCTTAACATGCAATAAATACTGGGGAAAACATACCCCTATGGTCTATCCCATAACAATATAATAATAGCTGCACCTACCATTCTGAGATTGCTGGATACGCTTCAGAGCTTCAGCACTTTGTTGTTGTTGTTTCTTTTGGAAGTGTCCAAGCCTGTTCTTGCAGAGATAGAGGATGCCCGCCAGTTTGAATATGACAACAATAACAATGAGAAAGCTCAGTCCAACACGGTTAACATGACTGATCTCTCCCCTGCCTGAAAGTATAAATAGTCACACTTATACAACTATGTCATCATTTCAAATGTATTTAAAGTTATACTTGGCTGTCAACACATGCACCACCTAGTGTGTCCTTTATTTCTTTGATAATTTCCTTGCAAAGGACTATTCCAGAACGTTTCATGAAAATCTGAGGGCACATTCTTTTTTTCATTGAATATCCATGTGTACCTTTCAGGAAATGAAGGAAATACAGCTTTAATTAATTAACAAATTAATTCATGTAATCACAGTCCCCTCATACAGTAAAACTGGCAGACCATGTTACAGTATAGCCCAACTTAACTAGTTACCAAAGCTGCTACTTCGGATCTGCATTAAACTTTTTATCTGCATTTCTGCAGACAGCTTGCTTTGTGTCAACATAAAGACTTCTGGTAATAAGGGACTTGCATAGCCGCCATTTTGAATATTGATTCGCATGGAACTATGGGACTAATGGTACAGTGTAAAATCTCTAGAAAACATGCCATGTTCAGCATGGACTATTCACCAATGCTCTAATGACAATATTCATGTGTTATACATGTTTCCATAGCACAAGCCTCCATCTTTCCCTTCATGCATTTGGTTTTTATAGATAATTTATAAAAGCTATGATATTAGTGAAAGTATTCTTTCAATTTTCGATAAAAATGTTGCCAAATATTTGTATGTCAGATTTTATCAGAATCCATCCCAGCATGCACTGTGACAGACATGCACAGTGGCACATGTAAATCCTCTATTTTGAAGTTCTATGTAAACAATGTTAGGAGAACAATCCCACAAGGTATTTTCTCCATTTAAACAATGTAGTTGTTATATAGATTATATGGACAACCGAAACGCTTTCAGAAAATTTCAGGAAAATGAGTCATAAGTCTCAAAATTGATATTTTTCAAAGTGTTTTTTTCACAAGATCACATTATTGGAATGTTCTGATTTTTGGAGAGTGTGTCACTTATAGGTATGTCAATCGATGTCTCAAATTTCAGGACAATCTATGCAATATATCCTTTCGTTTTAAAGGTCCTCATATGGACTACATTTAGTTATTTTACTGTTTATTAACCCCCAGAAATATTGGAAACTTTTTTTCAAAAACGAAAATATCTAACTTAAAATCTAGAAATACTTATTATTTTATTATACTGTTTACTAGCATTGGAATCGGCTTGATCTCCTCTTTTCAAATATGGTGATATCTCAAAATCCATTTTTTGCGACTTATGACTCATTTTCCTAAAACGGATCGCAAATAGTTTTGTAATGGATACATTCCTTACAACGGGGAACACTATTGTTGCTAACACTTTTTTTAAAGTAAGTAAATGGTAGAAAAATATGATTGTTCACCTATGACATGGTTGCTTACATTAAAATATGCCCAAGCTAATTTTTTAGACAATAAATATGATGCTATATATAAAATCCAATGAATATCAAATCAAATTCATTCATTGTCGCTGGTTATTCACAGCCAAATATTACTGTAAGTACTTAAAGAGGGCTTGTAAACCTCCCATAGTTAGAGAGCTGCCCCCTATTGTGATTATGATCGTAATAAACGTTTACAATACAATAGGGGAATTGCATGTCTCTCTGCGCATGTCTACAGCAGTGCATGCTGGGATGGATTCTGTTTTTTTTTGTTTTTTTATTTTTTTTGGGGGGAAACCACCTCCCAGGAACTGAAAAAAATGTCTATTTCATAACAGTAGTTGTTTTAAACATGGGAAATGTGCTTTTTGACAGTTCCGGGTTAGGAAAACCTGTTTTCCTGCTTTTATGAGCATTTTTTGTCAAAAAATCCCAAAAAAGTAAGATATGTTTTTTAAAATATCAGGTATGGTAAAAAAAAATTTAGGTAGGGTAAGGTTTTTCTAGGTAGGGTGGGTAAATCGGAAACACACCTATTTTTTTTGGCCTCATAGCGGAACTCCACTATAGGTAAAAAAACGGCGCGAACAGGCAAAATTTGTTGACGACATTTCTAAAAATTCGGAAAATTCGACATGACTAAAAAGTCTAGTGGATGGGGGGGGGGGGGGGGGGGGGTAAAATAGGTTGTTGGCAACACATTTATTTGTTGCCAACAATTGCAAAATATCTAACTTGATTAGATATTTCATCGCAGCCGTTGCAGCCGTTTTTGCCTGTTGGCGCCGTTTTTTACCTATAGTGGAGTTCCGCTATTATGTGTGCAGAACTTGCGTCAATTGGACCAGTTTTAGTCGTACTTAACCTGGATGTATCTAGTTTAGGCTGCATCTGGTCATGGACACACTGTACATGATGTGAGTTCCTTGGTCCGGTTCCTTAATTAATTAATTTAATTAATCACTGGTGACCATCTGGGAAATTAATAACTTAGACAAGCCCCTTCGGATCTCTGCAAGACATGTTTGAATTTGAATTTGAAAACTTTTTATTCAATTTTAAAAATTGCGCAAAGGGGGCGATCTCCAGCTAGGGGGAGGATTTCAGACTCTCTTATGTCATTACAGGTACTTGAAGAAGCGTTATTACAATAATTCTACTTCATTCATTGCTTCATACTCGTCAAGCTGAATAAATGGGAACCACTTTTAATGGTCTCCCTTTCTTATTTAGAGAGATATGAGTGATTAACTGTTTTTTTTGTGAAAATTATTGATGGTCGAAAAAGATACATATTTTTTTTAATGATATAGATAAGAAATACACTAATTCCACTTTCGGGAAAGAATCAGCATTTATACCAAGGTAATTATATATCGATCAAATTTATATTGATGATGAATATCATGGTCAGGACCGTTTTTCTCACCGTCTGAACTCCCATGTATTTTCATGAGGAAAATCTAGTTATTCTTTTTTATATTCTGAATTAAACAAGATAAAAAATAAATAAAAATGAGATGTGTTTTAGGAAAATGAGTCATAAGTCGCAAAAAATAGATTTTGAGATTTCACCATATTTGAAAAGATGAGATCAAGCTGATTCCAATGATAGTAAACAGTCTAATAATCTTATAAGTATTTCTAGATTTTAATTTTGATATTTTCGTTTTTGAAAAAAAAGTTTCTAATATTTCTGGGAGTCAATACACAGTAAAGTAACTAAATGTAGTCCATATGAGGACCTTTAAAACGAAAGGATATATTACATAGATTGTCCTGAAATTTGATACATCAATTGATATACCTATAAGTGATAAACCCTCCAAAGATCAGAACATTCCATTAATGTGATCACATGAAAAAAACACTTTGAAAAATATTAAATTTGCGACTTATGACTCATTTTCTTGAAACACATCACATTTTTTGTTTTTGTTTTTAAAGGTTTTATTCAACAATTCCTGCCGTCGGGGCTTCTACACTTCTAAGGCAAAAAACATGTCTCCCTTTATAATTTGTATTTTTTTGGTATTTTCTTCAATTTTCTCCTAACACTTTTCGCTTAGGGCACATCTCGGTAATCACCTCGGAACCTTTTGAGGTTGTTTTACTCCATGAACTATAATATATTTTGACATACTTTCGTACCTGCAATATTATTATACATATTTTCATGAGCATTACTTTGGATAAAAATAAAAACAATTATACAAATACAACCTTCGCTTCATGATTTTCATTAACTTAATTATCTGACAGATAGAGTCCCTTAAGTTCTTTTATGAACTCTTTCCATCTTTCTCCTCTTCCTCTCTTTTTCTGGCTAACTTTCTCTCCAGATAGTAAGCATTTTAATCCAAAGTATGACTAAAAGGGTCACCAATTTATACTAAATCTAGCTTTGGTGGGTAAACATCTACTTGTCACCGACCGAAGCCTTGCATATGTGATGTGTTTCAGGAAAATGAGTCATAAGTCGCAAAAATGGTATTTTTCAAAGTGTTTTCTTACAAGATTACTTTATTGGAATGTTCTGATTATTGGAGAGTGTATCACTCATAGTTATATCAATCCGTGTATCAAATTTCAGGACAAAGTATATAATATATCCTTTCTTTTTAAAGGTCCTCTTTATTGACTACATTTAGTAACTTTACTGTTTATTGCCCCCCGGAAATATTGTAAACTCTTTTTTTTTCAAAAATGAAAATATCAAACTTAAAATCTAGAAATACTTATTAGATTTTTAGACTGTGTACTATCATTGGAATCAGCTTGATCTCATCTCTTCAGATATAATGATATCTCAAAATCTATTTTTTTCGACTTATGACTAATTTTTCTGAAACACATCACATATGGTGCCCCTAAAAATCTGAAAATAATTTATATGAACCTGATATACAAATAATCCACCATTTCTCATTCATTTTCTACTAATTCTACCCTAACAGTATCTTTTTGGGGAAAGTAATGTGTTTCTTCGTTTCACAGGGGACGTTTAAGGTCAAATGGGAAGAGCCAGAATAATGGCAATATGGATGACAATAATGCGATTTGAGCGAGGTTGTAATGATATCAAGAATAATAAGGAATAACATGGCCTAACATGTTCAGTTAATCTTAGGTAATACTACACAGACGTTGGTAGACAAATTATTCATGCCACACTACCCTTTTCTCTGTAAAGCTTCAAACGTTCAGATCCAGTGAGTTATCAAATTAGTAATACGTAGACCCCTTCACCCTATCTCCACCGAGATCCCAGTTCTCTATAAGTCATATCTGCCATGAGAGTGCCTTGAACTCGATGTGAACCTGTTATTAACCTCGATTTGCTAAAGCAAAATAAAACCATAAAGTGGCCTATAGTTACCAATGAGAAGGAAGGAAGAGATCTACTTTCTGTGAATATATATATAACTAGCAAAAGTACCCGTCCTCTTGACGGTCACCCTCTCTCCCCACACTTCCCCCTCTCCCTCTTTTCCCTCCCCCTCTTCTCTGACTTTCATACCTGTTTTTCTCTCCCAACCCCATCTCCGATCCCCCCTCTCTCCCCCCTTCCTCATGCTCCCCTTCCCCCTTTCTCTCCCTCCTCTCTCTCCCTTCCCCTACATCTCTCCCTCCTCTCTTCCCCCCCTCTTCTTTCCCTCCCCCTGTTGCTCATGAATCAACCACAAAAAAGGAGCTCAGAAAATTACCTTGAAAATTTAAAACATAAAATTCTTCACTCTCCCACTCCTCTGCATGTCAAGTCTTTAACACAGGCTAAAGATACAGAATTGCCTTTAACTGAGTAAAAATGTGGTGGAACATATAGGCAGTTAAAAGGCAATCCTATATATCTTTAGCCTACAACTTTAGTTAGGTTCTCCTGGACGTAGGTTGTGGGAAATGACGTAGTATCTCACAGGGGCTTTCCCAGGCTATAAATAGAGTGTGGTTATCCCATTTTAAAAAAGGCTTCAAAATCACATTTCCACCCCAAATACCTTCACAAACCACTTACGACGACATCCAGAGAGGGGGGAGAGACCTCTAAAGATGAGTAAAGTGGTTTGTAAAACAACAAATTCCGAGAACATTCTGGACAAAGAAAACCTTCTTTCTACCATTTCTTTTCTACCTCCTTTCCTAGAAATCGCTCTAGCTTTATATTATATGGATAATGAATAGGTGGGGGAGTCTCGTTCTTCTCTCTTTCTATAGGGGAGTTGCATGTGCCACTGCGCATGTCTGTTACATAGCATCCTGGGATAGATTCTGATAAAAATCTGACATACAAATATTTGGTAACATTTTCATCGAAAATTGCAAAAATGTTTTCACCAATATCATTGCTTTTATAAATGATCTATTAAAACCAAATGCATGATGGGAAAGATCGGGATTGGTGTCATGGGAACATGTAAAACGCATGGATATTGACATTAGATCATTGATATATAGTCCATGCGGAACATGGCATGTTTTCTATAGATTTTATACTCTACCATTAGTCCCATAATTTCATGCGAATCAAGAATCAAAATGGCAGCTATGCAACTCCCCTATTGGAGGAAAGTTAGTCCAGGCATGAATATCTTGTACAGTGTCACCAACCGAATCCACGTTTTATGACATCAATTCTACAGAGAGTAAGGCTAAATATACTAAATAAATCATATAATTAATGAAAGGACTCCTTCACTATTCATGGTACACAATCAAACTGTATGACATGTTATTCCCCGTTTTTAGAATGGCTTTGGAATGAAGTCATATCAGATAGAATGCATTATAACAATAATTCCTGAAAAAAGAAAAGGTTCGATCTGAAATGAAAAGTAAAACATAGATGAAAAGAAATGGGTGTAGATGATAGCAAATAATATGTATTTACAGTAAATAACGTAAAACAACTAACAACTAATATTAAAATCGTATGGGTTAAGTTTTTTTGTATAATAAAATGATGGGTTCGGTCGGTGACACTGTATACATAGGTTTGACATAGAAACATCCCCCAAGGAGTGAAATGTTGGGATTAGTCTTTAATATACCACCCAGACCATCCAACACCTCGGGTATAAGTGCTTTTAGACCCGGCTTGGTCAGATTCGACTGTTATTTACCACTTACTGACTTTTATTTACCAGTTATTTTGACATCTATAACCCCCATTCCTTACCGGAAGTTGCCGGAAGTGATTGCCGTGGTCTGTTGTGAAAAAATACACCCCAGAAAAATACACCCCAGAATCTGACCAAACTGGGTTTAATGCCTGGCTAACGCCCCTTGAATTATCCACCAGGCTATAGACCACCCAGACCATCCAACACCTCGGGTATTAATGCTATATTAGACGTGATTTGATGAGATTCTGGGATGTATTTTTTCTCTATAGAACCCCGCTGCGTGACGGCCGGGATCTATTGTTTTTGGAGCCCTCCCCTGTCACTTCCGGGTCAGGTCACATACAAAGTATGGCGACTCTCATGGCTTGTCATGTTGATTTTCGGCAGGAATAAATAAGGTTTGTCTATCATTTTTTATCCCCAAGAAAGTGAATCTCATTAAATCACGTCTAAAATCAATAATTCCCGAGGTTTTGTCTGTTCTTGGGTCCCGTTGCCTGAGGGAAGTTCTCGGGCAAGCCCTCAAACTTCCCTCAGGCAGGGGCGGATCCAGGGGGGGGGTTCGGGGGGTTCGAACCCCCCCCTTGGGCCCCATGATGCCCTTTTTGCCCTACCCAAAAGTGCCCTTTTTCCAGCCCCAAAGTGCCCTTTTTCCAGCCCAAAAGTACCCTTTTTTCAGCCTCAAAATGCCCTTTTTCCAGCCCCAAAGTGCCCTTTTTTCCCACCCCAAATTGCCTTTTCTCCCACCCTAAATTGCCATTTTTTCCGCCCCAAAGTGCCCTTTTTTCCCACCCCAAATTGTCTTTTTTCTGCCACAAATGGCCTTTTTCCTGTCCCAAAACGATGAATTTGTCTCAAAATTAGCCTTTTGAGGGCTACAGCAATGTGACAATGTGACCATTCACTGTGTAACTTACCTATTTGCCCCCATATTTGCCTAAAGGGGTAGTTTTTGACCCACCCTATATCTTAGAACTTATTTAAGGAAATTTCACTTTTAAGATGATTAAACAATTTTTGCAACCTTCGGTTTAAATTGGTTAAAAAGGGCCTCATTATGACAAATGATAATTTTTCAACTGGTTTTCTGACTGAAATCTATTAATTGTTTGAAAAAGTAAACTGGTTTTCTGACTGGAATCTATTAATTGTTTGAAAAAGTAAAAGGGGAAATGAGGCTATAATTCATCTAACAATTATTGCTTTCTTTCATGTGATGTAAGTATAGCCCTTTGTGCAGGCTATAGGATCTGACCCTTTTGTCATGTGTAAATTATTGAAATAATCCTTTCAACTCTATATGGGATAGTGAATGGTGTACATAGGGGCATATAAAGTCTAATAAGGCTATTCAATTCTTAAGATTTTTATTTTCACCTCATGTGAAATAATCCTTTTCGTTTGTGATGTGATGCCCTTACTGGTCATGAAATCTGGCCATTTTGACATACATAAATAGTTGAGATAATGTTTTCAAGTGGATACAAGATATTGAATTCTAATGGTGATTAGAGTGTGGCCGATATTGTTTTTATTTCAAAATAGATCAATTGTGATGTGTTTCAGGAAAATGAGTCATAGGTAGCAAAATTGATATTTTTCAAAGTGTTTTTTTCACAAGATCCCTTTATTGAAATATTCTGATTGTTAGAGGGTCTAGCACTTGTAGCCATATAAATTTGTGTCACAAATTTCAGGACATTGTATTCAATAGATCCCAGAATTTTGAAGGCCTTTGTATAGAGTATATTTAGTTACTTTACTGGTAATTGCCCATCCAGAAACATTGCAAAACTTCTTCTTTTTTTTCAAAAATAAAAATATAAAAATAAAAATATAGAAATACTTAATATATTAAGAAATACTTATTATGTGTCCCAGTGTTTAGTATCATTGGAATCACCTTGTTCTCCTTTCTCAATTATGATCATATCTCAAAATCCATATTTTTCAACTTATGACTCATTTTCCTGAACCACATCTAAATTATTTGTGTGATTTGTATTTAATAGTTTGAATTTTGCCCAAATTTTGATGAATTGTCAGGTTGAATAGGGCCTCATTGTGACCCAAATTTATTTTTCAACTGGCCTTTTATCTTGATATGTTGCTTTCATTGTTGGGAATTTGTTTCTAATTTTACAAAAATATCATTAGTCATTTCAATCCCATGAATTTTGTCCAACTAATGTGTTATAGTTTTTGTCATTATGGTGACATTAGTATATCCCATTTGAAGCTATTTTACAAAGCCCTCAGGCAAATTCCACCTGTTTCTGGCCTAAATTGTAAATATTGATTTTGTAAAAAATTATGTCAAGAAACTATGAGGAGAAAGACTAAAATAATCAGCCGTTTACTTAAAGAGGGGGATGAATTGGAAAGAGAATTACTTTTAATATCAGAAAATAACCCCCAAACCATTGTAAGTATTGATCATCAGGTATTGAGACTACTACTCTATATTTTTTTCTACATCATCTGTAATATAATGAGCAGCAAATATTGTTAAAATACAAATTATAAAATTAAAATACAAATCATATTTATCCACTCAAAATGCACCAGGAGGTGTATATTTTCCCCGGAGAACCCTCCTGGACCTTCCTCTGAGCGCTTCGCGCCTTTGGCGCTCACAGACTCCCCAACATGTGCCCTTTTCTAAGACCTGAACCCCCCCCTTCAAGAAATCCTGGATCCGCCCCTGCTCAGGCAATGGCTTGTCAGCCAAAACCCCGGGAATTATTTACTAAATATTTGTATCATGGATACGTCTGAACATTGTCTACACATGGTCAAAAATTATTGCGCATTTAAGCAAAATTCGTTTTTTCCCCCTTTTGTACCACTTTCATGGGAATTGACCATAATTATACATACGGTACACCAGCTGTCTGGCTTTGTGTTTTCTTGTGTGGTGTGCGGTTGTCGTGTGTACGGTTGTGTGTGTTGTGTTTTGTGGATCTGAATGTTTTGTGGGTCCAGTGTGTTATAGCCCTAGCTGTTTCTTTGGTGCAGACTTTTTGGGTTGTCAATATTTTTTAAATGGAAATGTAATTTTTGGGTTGTCTATATTTTTTAGATGGGAATATCAAGCCATTCATCTCAACCATCCTATTGCATTGGTGATAGAACCCAGATTATTATTCAAAATTTAAAGTGCTTTAAAAGCAACAAATTAGCACATCTTTGTTGATAGTTCTTCTGGAAAATCTTTCAGAAATGTCAATTTTGTGACTTTTGACTTTCTATGCAAGATCATAAGTTATTCTGCTTTATGTATTTATTAATTAATAATTAATAGTTTAATAATTGTGAAAAACTAAACATACCTTTGGTGGTATCAATTTCCTCAGTTTTATCCCTGCAATGTATGCCTGTACAGATATATGTGACGTCACTCGGGCCTTGTGTCATGTGATATGGCAAGGTCTGCATCACCGATGGCGCTGGCTTCCAATCCCCCCTTAACCGATGATTGGACTCATCCACGGACACAAATGAGTCTGGCTTTGTGATGATCCGTGGTGATGATTTGCTGAGTGAGAAGGGGTGGTCAGGACTGAGGAGGGACGAGAAGAGAACAGGTTGGGAGGCGGAGGGGAGGAGGGGGTTGAAAGGGGTGGGTCGGGAGGATGTGAGGGTGAAGAGGATGTGGAGTAAGAGGAACAGTTGGGTGAGCAGGAGGCTGGACATTCTCATAGTACAAATGTTTTATGTTACTTATTAGATGTCCTAGTGATTACTATCATTGGAGTCCTCTCTGATCTCATCTTGGCAAATACAATACAATCTCAAAATCCATTATTTTGCGACTCATTTTCCTGAAGCACAACATAACTTGTGGAGCGGTGGAGTTGTCCGGTGCTGGCACTGGCGTAATGTGAGTGTTGCGGGTTGGGACCCACTGGAGGCAGCTATTGCTGCTCAACCTGAGCTAAACTGAGCATCAGCGGCTGTGATACCAGTTCCAGGTGTGGCAGATGTAACACCTGAGCGTTCTGCCTACCAGCAGTAGATAGTCAGGGCTGCTGGGGCTGGATTCTGCTTCTTCTGCTGTCCCTGAAAGTACATGAACATTTGATTGTTGAAAGTTGCTACTTTTACCAAAACAAGTTTGTGTAGTGAACCAAAAAACCTAACCATTACACTTTTAATGTTGACTGATTGTCAAAACGCAATTAAAGCCGCTAACATTTTGCTCATTTTTTGCTTTTTGCTCATTTGGTACTTTTTTCCCAAGCCATCTATGAGTCATTTGTGATGTGTTTCAGGAAAATCAGTCATAAGTCGCAAAAAATAGATTTTGAGATATCCCCATATTTGAAAAGATGGGATCAAGCCGATTCCAATGATAGTAAACAGTCTAATAATCTTATAGGTATTTCTAGATTTTAAGTTTGATATTTTCGTTTTTAAAAAAAAGTTAATAAACAGTAAAGTAACTAAATGTAGTCCATATGAGGACCTTTAAAACGAAAGGATATATATTACATAGATTGTACTAAAATTTGATACATCGATTGATATAACTATAAGTGATAAACCCCCCAAAATTCAGAACATTCCAATAATGTGATCTTGTGAAAAAAATAGTTTGAAAAATATCAATTTTGCGACTTATGACTCAATTTCCTGAAACACATCACATTTGACTAATAGTTGACAATAGGGCTTCTCATGTTTTCTCTATAGGGTTTCTCATGTGTATTTGGAGGACCATTTTCTTGTGACATTTTCATTACTGAATTTGAACCTAATTGGTGTGAACCTGGGTTTGTATCTTTACTGTATCAGGCCCCAAAAAAATAGGTGTGTTTCCGATTTACCCCCCCCCCCTACCTAGAAAAACCTTACCCTACCTAAATTCTTTTTTACCATACCTGATTTTTTCCCCATCATATTTTACTTTTATTGGATTTTTTGACAAAAAAAGCTTATAAAAGCAGGAAAACAGGTTTTCCTAACCTGGAACTGTCAAAAGGCACATTTCCCATGTTCAAAACAACTATTGTTATGAAAAAGACATTTTTTTCAGTTCCTGGGAGGAGGTTTCCAAACAAAAAAAAAATAAACAAAAAGTTACCACCCCCCAACCTAGTTTTCAGCCAGATAAATAGGAAACACACCTATTTTTTTTTTTGCCTCATGTCACAACTTTAACATGGTCTAGATCCCTGCCTGGCACGTTGGTTGACCATTGACATGGTTTTCAAGCAACATTATTGTTGTCCTCTAACTCGAGTTGACAAATGAACATATTAGATAAAGGGCACATGTGGCCTTGACAACAAAACATTGTATTAAAAAAAAGAAATATTCATGCTGCTTTTATCCACTCATATTTTAGTTCTGTTGTACATAATATAAAATACAAATTACAAAATGTCTTATTGTGATGTCAGTTACAGCAATGTCAAGGGCAGTGGAGACCGACTAATTAGGACCATTTAGGACAAAGTACATGTTATGGAAACCTTTGTGAATTTATTACATACGTATGTGATTACAGAGACCCTGATTCGGGGGTGCCATTAGAAATCTCGTATCACATACGTATGTGATTCGGACCGTACGGGTTGTCATGGAAGCGCGTGACCCAAATAACGTAATTTGATTGGCTCACAACGTCACGCTCTACGCGGCTGAAGCATAGCGCTGTGTTGCATGTTTCGTAAGTTTTCCCATAATTCGTCAAGAAAAACAGTACTAAGAAGGTAAATATAACAAATAGATAGATAAATATGTATGTAATAAATACCGAATAGCCCTCTGTCGATGTCAAATCGATTTGACATCGACATTGGGCTATTCGGTATAAGTGTTGATTAAACAATTGTTTGCGCCTAATACAATGTCTCCCTACCGATTAAGCTCCATTATTCTCCACTATATATGAGATAACCTGTAGGATGGTCTCCGATTAATTGTATCCTGACAAGCCATGCCACGCCCACTCCCCTAGTAGCCCGAGTTATGTGACCTATGGGAAGATACTTCATACCTTCTTTGGTATTTCTCAAATGCTAAATAATTAATATTGTTTCCGTTAATGCAGACAATGTTATGGTATAGAACATGTTTATTGCGACTAGTGAGGCATTTGTATATATATAAGACATTTCATTCCATATCCTAGCAATTAACAACCAAGTAATATTGCAGAATCTGCATACCAAGCAATTACTCTTTATGCCATCAGTCGCTTCATCAACACCAACACATCATTTCATAAGTGTATATCGCTACTATGATTTATTCTTTCCTTGTTTGTAATTATTCTTTTTAATTCAGATTTATTACCAGCTCTAGGTTGCTCCTTTATTCAGGCTGTTTTTTTATATAAAAACTGAGCTGACTATATACGACTATATTTGTTGAAATGTTCTTATTTTTTGGTACTGCTTGACAAGTCGTGGCCCCGTGCGAAAATCAGGTATACACCTAATCCGGTACTGTGTGTTGTTCCTCCACTGCATCGCGGAGCCGACTTTCAGTTATGAGCTTGGATTTGGAAAAATATTGTTTTTTTTTACAGAATATATTTGTTGTCATTACATCATTGTTTTCAGCAGAGGAAAGCATAAGCGGAAGATACATATTTTGTTATCCATATGTGATGTGTTTCAGGAAAATGAGTCATAAGTCGCAAAATTGACATTTTTCAAAGTGTATTTTTTTTACAAGATCACATTATTGGATGTTCTGATTTTTGGAGGGTTTGTCACTTAAAGTACAGTCAATCTATGTATCAAATTTCAGGACAATCTATGCAATATATTTTTTTGGTTTTAAAGAGATAAACCACACTTCAACTGGGAAAAAAAACTGAAAATAACATTTTGTTTAAACTTTGCCTCGTGAAGGTTATGTGAATTCAAAAAGCCAATAAAAACAATATGTCACCGGGTTAGTTTTCATTTTAGGGAGCTCTGAAATTCATGGTTGTTCACTATAGAAGTCTATGAGAAAAGGACAATTTTTTTCGTTTTTTCAGTGTAAAAAAATAATTGAAAATAACTTTTTCCTAAAAATCTCTATAGGCATAGCTAACATATTCCTTTACCCTCTCAAGCAATAAAAAATGGGAGTCACCGACTTTTTTAAAAAGTTATTCAACTGAATCTGCATCCAGATGAGTTAAAAACAGGAATATTGAAGATTTTCAATGCTGAATAATATCTTTCAAAATATGTTGATACCCTGTTCTTTCATGCATGAGGGTAAACCTGTAAAGTGGCTATGTTTAGAAGTCATTTCAACTGAAAAATGTTATTTGTCTGTCTGACATCTTGGAAAAACTGAGAAAATATCCATTTTCCCCACATACTTAAATACTAAACTTTGGTCTCTAGAATAAAAAAAATATATGCTGAGATCCATTTTTTTTGCTTTTTGTTATCCCCCAACCATGTTCTTTCTCAAGACAAAGTTTGAAAAAATTATTGTCACTCCTTATTTTTCATGCATTAGTTCCTTGAACTTTCACCTGCAGCAGTGCATATGACAGTGGTTTATCTCTTTAAAGGTGATCATATGGACTACATTTAGTTACTTTACTGTTTAGTAACCCCAGAAATATTGGAAACTTGTTTTCAAAAACGAAAATATCAAACTTAAAATCTAGAAATACTTATTATTTATAGGACTGTTTACTATCATTGGAATAGGCTTGATATCATCTTTTCAAATATAACAGTATCTCAAAATCTATTATTTGCGAATTATGCCTCATTTTCCTGAAACACATCACATATTGGTCTTTGCAGCTTTTAGTGGAGGGCCAATTGTTATCCCTTAGGAATTTCATGATCATCTTAGTTTCTACTGGATTCTCTACTTTGAACAGTACTGAACAAGATAGAATGAAGGCTCCAATTACATTTCACTATTTATGCTGTTTCTAGACAAATCAAAAAAGTTACCAAAAGTTACCAAAATTTAGTCAAAAATCATATACTGGAGAATCAGAAAATGACATTTATTTTGGTGGGAATAAAAATGAAATTGTTTCAGTAAATAATACATACTTCATGGTTTCTGCTATGCCTGAAAACAAACATCTCTTGATGGTCAATCACTAGTAGTTAAGTAATTATGTAAACAGTAATTATCCAGTAATTATGAAAACAATCACTGAGAATAAGCAACTGAAAATTGCCCTGCTAGATAGGTATAGAGAATAATTGTTTCCTGATGTATAAGCACGATTGTTTTTAAATGGTCTCCCGTTTTTAACCTGCGGCGAAATCGACCTCACAGTATGACCATTGACTAGAATAGACCAGGTGAATTGATCAGCTGGGCAGTGTCGATTAGAATAGTTTGATTTGCGAGCTATGGCAAGAGTTATGTAATGTGCTAAGAACAGATTCGTATTGATTTTTGTATAGAGATTTGAAAAAAATTCCAGGGGTTTTGAACAACCATTTAATTTGTTAAACATGAAAATGTAGAATGACAGAGGTAATGGGCATTGAAATTATAACCTTGAAGTTAGATAATTACCATTGTATTGTAAATTTCGGGCAACGCATGAAATATAACAGCTGTGTTTGTTATGCGTAATTTTGAATTGAAGAAGATATAAATTTGTAATGTAGTGTGGCCAATAAAAATATTTAAAAAAACAAGTATACTCCCGAGGACCACCTCAGATATACCTAGATCTGTATATGTGATGTGTTTCAGGAAAATGAGTCATAAGTCGCAAAAGATAGATTTTGAGATTCCATTATATTTGAAAAGATGAGATCAAGCCGGTTCCAATGGTAGTAAACAGTCTAATAATCCAATAAGTATTTCTAGATTTTAAGTTTGATATTTTCATTTTTTAATAAAAAAGTTTGCCATATTTCTGGGGGTTAGTAAACAGTAAAGTAACTAAATATAGTCCATATAAGGACCTTTAAAACGAAAGGATAGATTACATACATTGTCCTGAAATTTGATACATCGATCGATATGTATATAAGTGATAAGCTCACTAAAATTCAGAACATTCCAATGAAGTGATCTTGTAAAATAAACACTTTGAAAAATATTATTTTTGCGACTTATGACTCATTTTCCTGGAACACATCACATATTAGATACACAGTCTTGTAATTTGGAACATGTATACATGCTACATTGAGTGCTGGATACCATGTTATGTCCCAGAGTCGTTATCTGTACCATATAATGAGCAATTCCACAAAAAATGCGTCATTTGGCCATCCAAGGCTAAAATTTCAATTTTTTTAATAATTGCTTCCATTAATCTATTTTTTCTCATACGTAAACTGATATATTGCTACTTATAATAATTATAGACACAATTAGGAACGTTAATAATAGGGCACATAAGTAGTCCACTGCAGCGATGTTTTGAGTCACGCTACTGTAGCAGTTTCATGACGTCATGTGGACATGTTGCGCAAAAGTCCCATAGCCCCAACGTTACCGCGATATTAAATCTCTGTTCTTTCAACGATCATATAGTTTTAGGACTTCTAACTCACATATATCCATCTCTAGAGGCAAACGATATCATCTATAGCCTCCATAATCATTAAACCTTTACAGGGGCATAAGTATAACGTTGGCCAGATGAATGAGGTAAGAATGCTTGAAGAGCGAAATGACAAACTTCCGAGAGTATTGGAAGATATGGCTGGACAAAGCGATGCAACCACTTCCAGACTAATGTCTGAAAATGAGAGGCTCCGTGCGAAGGCTTCTCGGGTTGATTACATGTAGAGGCTGTATAATCAACAGCTTAATAGAACCTCTGGTAGCAAGGTCACGGTTGTTAGAGGAAATTGCTGCTCTGTTGGGAGTTGGTCCTCATTTTACTGTAATACATCACATATGTCATGTGTTTTAGGAAAATGAGTCATAAGTCGCAAAATTGATATTTTTCAAAGCGTTTTTTTCACAAGATCACATTATTGGAATCTTCTAATCTTTGGATAGTGTGTCACTTATAGTTATGTCAATTGATGTATCAGATTTCAAGACAATCTATGTAATATATCCTTTTGTTTTAAAGGTCCTTATATGGACTTCATTTAGTAACTTTACTGTTTATTGACCCCCAGAAATATTGGAAACTTTTTTTTCCAAAACGAAAATATCAAACTTAAATTCTAGAAATACTTATTAGGTTATTAGACTGTTTACTATCGTTGGAATCAGCTTGATCTCATCTTTTCAAATATAATGGTATCTCAAAATCTATTTTTTGCTACTTATGACTCATTTGCCTGCAACACAACACATATATTCCTACAAAGTGTTCACGCAAGAAATCATTGAACAGATCTCATCAGGTAGTAGCTAGTTATTGCAAGGGTAGTATTGAGTCAGGTCAACACCCGCCCCTGGAGGGAGGCAGCTGAACAATATCATTTCATTGGTTTGTGTTCCGGGTTGACCCTGTCAACATTCTCTAGCTAAACCTTTCTCATCCAATAAACCAATCAAGCGCTTTTAAATGAAAACTATATTCAAGAAGCAGGAATGCAATAGACCATGTGTGATCTACATCTAAGGTAGGTATATTGAGGCCACCTAGCTTGTGAATTGCACACCTGTGTGCAGTTATTATTACTATTATTTGGGTCAGATTTTCAGCGAATGTACAATTGGCAATTGGCAGCTGTACACATTTAGTAAATTCTGCTAAATTAGGCTGCAATTTGGTTCAATACTAGGTAAATTCGAGAATATTCGGCATTGCATTGATTCTAGCAATCAGTTTGGTTAGGTTGAACTGTATTTTGAACTTTATTTTTGTCTGGAATTTGGGTTATTTGAGAAGATTGGCGAAGTTGAATTGTATATTTTCTGAAAATCTTACCCATTTAAATGATGCCAACAGGACTTCATCTAATTCAGTTCGAGCCTAATAAATTATATAACTCAATTGTGATCTCTAGTGTTGGTTGATGGATATAGATACGCAATGGAAACACTTGAAATAAATTGATGTATAACAAAATACAACTAATTATATGTCTTACCTACAGTGAAACAAACAAAAAACAATTCCTTAAAGAAGGAGAATTACACCAGAATATCTCCCAATAGGTATATGTGTCAGATTTTCAGAAAATGTACAATTGGCAGCTCCACACATGTAGGAAATTCTGCTAAATTAGGCTAAAAAATGAAGAATACCGGGTGTATCTGAATATATTTGGGATCGCATTGATTTAAAGTATCTGTTCTGTTATGTTAAACTGCATCTTGAAGCTCATTTTAGTCCTAAATGTGGGTTATTTGAGAGGAATGATGAAGGTGAATTGTACATTTTCAGAAAATCTGACCCATATATGTAGATATTATTTTCATAATATAATATACAGGGAATTAAAACCCTTGACCATTTAACTATATCAAGTTAAAAGTCTTGCAATTTAGTATGTAACATGGCGCCAACCAAAATTGGATCCCAAATATTATTCATTTCAATTCAAAAGTTATTTGTTTGTGTTTGACCAAGATATTATATCTATTAATCTTCATGTTAAGCTTGTGTTATTCACAATTCCACCTGGGCCATGAGCAAAATATCAACCTACGACCATGTAAACCCAATTTAATGGTAAATGCTAGCGTCATCAGCACTGCTGTAGGTGGGAATTCAAGGAACTAATTGTGATCCGTTTCAGGAAAATGAGTCATAAGTCTCAAAATATGGATTTTGATATATCACCATATTTGAAAAGAGGAGATCAAGCTGATTCCAATAATAGTAAACACTAAGAACCTAATAAGTATTTCTATATTTTAAGTTTGATATTTTTATTTTTGAAAAGAAGAGTTTGCAATGTATCTGGATGGGTAATTACCAATAAAGTAACTAAATATACTCCATACAAAGGCCTTCAAAACAGAAGAATATATTCAATACAATGTCCTGAAATTTCGTACATGAATTTATACGACTATAAGTGCTAAACCCCTATAGGTCAGAACTTTACAATAAAGATATCTTGTGAAAATAACACTTTGAAAAATATCAATTTTGCAACTTATGACTCATTTTCCTGAAACACATCACAATTCATGAAAGAATAGGAGTAACAATATTTTGTTCTAACTTCGTCTTGAGAAAGAAGATGGTTGGGTGAATACAAAAAGCAAAGGATGTTATGGCTCAGATTTTCAGGAAATGTACAATTCATCTTCAATCTTCTCAAATAACCCACACTTCAGACGAAAATAAAGTTCAAAATACAGTTCAACCTAAGGAAGCAGATGGCTAGAATCAATGCAAAGCCGAATACACTCAAATTTACCTAGTATTGACCGAATTGCAGCCTCATTTAGCAGAATCTACTGAATGTGTACATCTGCCAATTGTACATTTTCTGAAAATCTGACCCTTATCACATTATTTTATATTTTAGGGACAACTGAAGATTACTACCATTCACAATGGAGGTCAATGGGGGAAAAGCATATATTCTCAATAAGTTTTTCTTCAGTTTAATGACACCCTGTTTTTTTTAATTAGGGGGTACAATATAATATTTCAGCTATGTATATGCATATTTTAAAGGAAATCGCTTGACTCATTCATTTGATATTCGGAAAAAATGGGAGAAGATCCCCTTTTATTTCTTTAGTAAATGGTAATAAATTACAGTGAAATAAAAACTAATCCAATGACAGATGAATGGTTTTTATTGGCTTTTTGGATCCCCCCAACCATGTTCTTTCTAAAAAAAAGTTTAAACAAAAATTTCATTATTCCTTCTTTTCTATTAAACTCTGGCGTTTACCTTCAAATAAAATCCGAATAACAAACTGAAAAAGCTAGATTTGCGAAAATGCGATTATTCTTCTGTAAACCTCCACATGAATAAAACAAATGTAAATAATTATGAATATCAGGGTGCACCAATGTTGTGTTTATAAATGTGATGTGTTCCACGGATATGAGTCATAAGTCGCAAAAATTAGATTTTGAGATTCCATTATAGTTGAAACGATGAGATCAAGCCGATTCCAATGATAGTAAACAGTCTAATAATCCAATAAGTATTTCTAGATTTTAAGTTTGATATTTTTATTTTGGGGGGTAGTAAACAGTAAAATAACTAAATATAGTCCATATCGGGACCTTTAAAATGAAATGATATATTACATACATTGTCCTGAAATTTGATACATCGATCAATATACCTATAAGTGATAAACTCTCCAAAGGTCAGAACATTACAATAAAGTGATCTTGTAAAATAATCACATTGAAAAAATATTATTTTTGCGACTTATGACTCATTTTCCTGGAACACATCACAAATGTGAATGTGAAACGGATGTAAAAACAACGTTACCTGAATAAAGATCTTGAATAAAAGAAACATTATTTTACATCTACATCGTGATACTCGATCTCAGCACATTCTTTTTTGTATTGTTTTTTCGATTTCTTTTTACTTCCTGACCTTGCAAATATTCGTGTCTCATGTATATCTTAGAGTACATTCTTAAACTCACTCTTCCTAAAAAATGTAACACCAGCAAAATATCAAATTGTATCTTTAAGGGACCGAAAACTCTTGATAGACAACCCGAATAAAACCCCAACCCTTAGAAATAGATAGTGTTCACTGGAAGACCATAATATGTGATCCGTTTTAGGAAAATGAGTCATAAGTCGCAAAATATGGATTTTGAGCTATCACCATATCTGTAAAGAGGAGATCAAGCTGATTCCAACGATAGTAAACACTAGGACACCTAATAAGTATTTCTATATTTTAAGTTTGATATTTTTATTTTTGAAAAAAAAAAGTCTGCACTGTTTCCAGATGGGTAATTACCAGTAAAGTAACTAAATATACTCCATACAAAGGCCTTCAAAACGCCATAAGTGCTAAAGCCACTAAGAATCAGATAATTTTGATAAAGAAATCATGAAAAAAAATCACTTTGAAAAATATCAATTTTGCGACATGTGACTAATTTTCCTGAAACACATCACATATTTGTAATCTGAAGCATACTATCTATAATAATATTAATTATGTTGTCTTGTTCTGTATCTAAATCTACCTACTTGCCAAAAAAAAGAATTCATTATTATTATAATCACATAAATAGGTCAGATTTTCAGAAATTGTACAATTCACCTTCACCAATTCTCCAGAATAACCCATATTTAAGACAAAAATGAGCATCAAAATGCACTCGGATATACCTGGTATTCTTCATTTCTCAGCCTAATTTAGCAGAACTTTCTAAATGTGTACAGCTGCCAAATTATTGTACATTTTCTGACAATCTGTGATGTGTTTCAGGAAAATGAGTCATAAGTCGCAAAAATTATATTTTTCAAAGTGTTTATTTTACAAGTTCACTTTAATGGAATGTTCTTATTTTTGGCGAGTTTATCACTTATGGTTGTATCAATCCATGTATCAAATCTTAGGACATTATCAATAATATATCATTTCGTTTTAAAGGTCCACATATGGAGTATATTCAGTTACTTTACTGGTTATTGTCCACCAGAAATATTACAAACTTTTTTGTCAAAAATAAAAATATCAAACTTAAAATATGGAAATACATATTAGAGTATTGGTCTGTTTACTATCATTAGAATCGGCTTGATCTCCTCTTTTCAGATATGCTGATATCTCAAAATTCATATTTTGCGACTTATGACTCATTTTCCTAAAACGGATCACATTTAATTCTGTCCCAAATGAAGAAGTGTATGTTTGACTTACCCTGGGTTGTATGTAGCTATGTATTAGAAAGCTGCATGATGTGGCTGGTACTCCTAGAAACTTGGACGTCCTATCACTAGTGTAGGTCCAGTATAACTGCACACCACGGTAAGGAGCTGCCTATATATGTACCCACTCACACTAGGGCTGCGAGTAGCTCTGAGTCACATATGTGGTTCAGATTCTCAGAAAATGTACAATTCACCTTCACAAATCTTCTCAAATAACCCAGATTTCAGACGAAAATACAGTTCAAAACACACTTTAACCTAACCAAACAGATTGCTAGAATCATTGCAATGCCAAATATACCCGAATTTACCTAGTATTGACCAAATTTTAGCTTAATTTAGCAGAATTTACTAAATGTGTACAGCTGCCAATTGTACATTTTCTGAAAATCTGACTCATGTACTGCTCTGTACCAGGTTGAGCTGCTTCTCACCTGAAGCTGCTGTCTCTTACAGCTGCAGGCTCAGGCATCTATATAAATATCAATTAGATTTTAATGTTATTAAAAACGTCCTCAACTTACCTATACTAGGGGGGTCGGGCATTTACAGTAATTTCTTGACCTGGGGGGGTCGGAGATTTCATTAAATTTCCCAAAAGGCCAAGGACATTCCTCCACATGGGGAGGGGGGATGGGTTGCAATTGACAAGTGCATAAAGGATATATGATATATTAATAATAAATCAGTTCGGACATCAGTTAATACTATGAGAAACTAGGAACTAAATTAGGAATTGGGACGCTCTGCTGTAGGTAAGTTGAGGACGTTATATGTGATGTGTTTCAGGAAAATGAGTCATAAGTCGCAAATAATAGATTTTGAGATACTGTTATATTTGAAAAGATGATATCAAACCTATTCCAATGATAGTAAACAGTCCAATAAAATAATAAGTATTTCTAGATTTTAAGTTTGATATTTTCGTTTTTGAAAACAAGTTTCCAATATTTCTGGGGTTACTAAACAGTAAAGTAACTAAATGTAGTCCATATGATCACCTTTAAAACCAAAAAAATATATTGCATAGATTGTCCTGAAATTTGATACATAGATTGACTGTACTTTAAGTGACAAACCCTCCAAAAATCAGAACATTCCAATAATGTGATCTTGTAAAAAAATACACTTTGAAAAATGTCAATTTTGCGACTTATGACTCATTTTCCTGAAACACATCACATATACTATAGGGCAACTTTTTGGTGGACATTATTTTTAGACAGAAACTATTATTGCATAATTTTGATTTTGGTTTCCCTGAAGAGCTATATATGATGTAAGGGGAGGGTATGTATGAGAGAGGGAGAGGGAAAGAGAGGAGAGGAGGAAGGGGAGAGAAAAAGAGGGGAAGGAGCGGGAGGGACAGGTTGAGATAGGGGAGAAAGAGGGAGAGAGTTCAGACAGGAGGGAGAAGAGCGAGGAAAAGAGAGAGAGAGGTGAGGGGAGAGAGATCAGAGGGGGAGGGTACAGCAAAGATGTGGATGGAAAGGGTGGGGAAATCAGATCAGGAGAGGGGGAAGAGGATAGAGAAAAGAGGGGGAGAGAAGAAGACGGGACGAAGAGGATGGGGGAGAGGAAAGGGGGAGTGAGGGAGAGAATGAAAGAAGCAGAGGGAAAGGGTGGGGGAAATCAGAATCAGTGATGTGTTCCAGGCAAATGAGTCATAAGTCGCAAAAAATAGATTTTGAGATACCGTTATATTTGAAAAGATGAGATCAAGCTGATTCCAACGATAGTAAACAGTCTAATAACCTAATAAGTATTTCTAGAATTTAAGTTTGATATTTTCGTTTTTGAAAAAATAGTTTCCAATATTTCTGGGGGTCAATAAACAGTAAAGTTACTAAATGTAGTCCATATGAGGACCTTTAAAACGAAAGGATATGTTATATACATTGTCCTGAAATTTGATACATCGATTGATATAGCTATAAGTGATCAACCCACCAAAAATCAGAACATTCCAATAATGTGATCTCGTGAAAAAAATACTTTGAAAAATATCAATTTTGCGACTTATGACTCATTTTCCTGAAACACATCACAGATAGGGAGAGTGAGAAGCGGATACCGAGACATTTCTCAAACTCTTGCAAAATTGGAGTGAAAAATGATAAAATTAATACTGAGTATATCTGAATGTATTCTGTATTGTATTCATCAATAAATATGTCTGGTTATGTTCATGTTTTTGTATTTTGAACCTGATTTTCGTCTTAAATCTGGGTTATTTGAGGGGATTGATGAAGGCCAGTTGTACATTTTCTGAAGACTTGACCCATATGCAACATATTTAAGCATTAAATTAACATTAGCATTTATTCAATTAAGGATACGTTCTGCACCAGCCCCCTCTTCAAATTTAGAGCAAATGTACAATTGGTATTCACCAATTCTCTAAAGAAACGCAAATTGAATATACTATTAAATAAAAAATACTGTTCAACAAAACCAAACAGTTAGTGGTAATATATATACCAACACAATACAAAATATACACCTAGCTATATCTATGTTTAATATTTTTCAGCCTAATTTAGCAGAATGTACTAATTGTGCAGTTTCTATTCCGATTGTCCATTTACTGGTGGTATGACCATACAGGTATACATGTGGGTCAGATTTTCAGAAAATGTAGAATTGGCAGCTCTACATATTTAGTATTACTTCTGCTAAATTCTGCTAAAAACACTATAATTTTGTTGGTATATCGGAGTATATTTGGTATCGCATTGATCTAAAGTGTCAGTTAAACTGCATTTTGAAGCTCATTTTTGTCTTAAATGTGGGTTATTTGATAGGATTGGTGACGGCGAATTGTACATTGTCTGAAAGTCTGACCCACATGTAGTGTGTGTTGGGAGGAGGTAGATAAGGGAGATAAGGCCAGCAGTAGATAAGGGTTTAGGCGTGTTGTAGCGTGTGGGGGCTGTGGTGGCAGTTACCAACCAAACACCGCTTTATCTACTACACACGCTGATGCCTGTACTACAGTACTGTCCGTTGTTCATTCCTTATACACAATAGTACAGCTTGTATTATACCCTGTGTCCTTTATATACTCATTATACACAGCATAGGAAGAGGAGGAGAGTGAGGAAGAAGGGGAGAGAGAAAGAAAGAACAGTAAAAGCAGAAGAGAGAAGAGGGAGTAAGAGTCAAAGAGACACAAATCACAGGTCGCACTAGACAGATTCCTCTGGAAGAACAGAGGAATAGAGAAACAGAGCAAGAGAGAAAGAGGACAACGAAAGACCAGTCGCACATTTCCAAGAAAGGAACGAATAGAGACGATAGAGAGAAAAGAGAGAGAGAAGGGGACAGTGTAAGAAAGGATACACATTAATTACAATTACTGTAGTGACACCTACAGGTGACAAGGTAAGGACAAACTTATGCTTCGATAGGGGATTTGCATAGCCACCATTTTGAATTTTGATTCGCATGGAATTTCGGGATTTATGTTACAGTATAAAATCTATAGACAGCATGTCATTTTCAGTGTGGCTATCTGGGTCAGATTTTCAGAAAATGTACAAATCGCCTTCACCAATCCTCTCAAATAGTCCACATTTAAGACAAAAATAAGCTTCAAAATGCAGTTTCACATAACAGAACTGATACTTTAAATCAATGTGACACCAAATATTTAATGGATAATGGATGGGTGGGTCAGGGACTCATGGTTTACTGTTTATAAAGAACGCAGACAGCTTTAGCCGACGAGTTCCTTTATAAGCGGTAAACCATGGGTCACGCAACACCACACATTCATTAACCATTTTAGCACACGTCCCAAGAGGAGGATGAGCCCCAATCAGTTAATCAGTTATTATAGCAAATGGCCCGATGGAGGGTTCAAACTGATTGAGACCCATCAGAAAACGGGACGAACCCCGAAGGGGTGAGTTCCCGTTTTCTGATGGGTCGAGATCAGTTTGAACCCGAACAGAGTGCCATTTGCTATTTATTACACACTCTATTTGGATGTTAAAAAGTTAATTTAACTTGTTAAGCCTATAGTTTAGCTCGAGAAGGCTTCATTCACCGCAATTTGTAGGCCTAAGTTACGTGGTCGGGACGACGTCATCTGGCCTACGCTGCACCAATGAAATTGCGTCTTTGGCCGAACGGCACACGTGAGCGGTTCGTATCAACCGAACTGCACCTCCAAACTGCACCTTTCTAACTGCTCATGTGTGTAATAAATTAATTAATCACTGGCCACAATCTCAAACCACATACCACATCACAGGAGGCTCTATCGATGGTCTAATCAAGTCAACATCTGGTCATCTCCACTTCCATGCCCAAGTCATATTTGCCCTAGCATTGAAAGTTTTTTTTTCTGTTCCAGACTTTTTTTTTTTAATAATTAATACATAAACGAGTGAAACATATCAAGCCCTTTTCTCCCCTGTGTGAGCTAGAATTCGATAGCGATAGCATTCGATAGCAAAAGGGTAATGATTACTTTATTTACAGAGTACACATCAAAGTTCCAGTATAAGCTTATCTAAGATATAACAGGAAAGAAAAGGCCGAAATCCACGTAATAACCTCCATTCATACTATTTAAAAAAACCCACTGGACTGGCCCTGAAGAAGGACAAAGATGTCTGAAACGTCGACCAGTTAAAGGTCCAAATAAAAAGTGTAACAATCAATTTCACAGCCCTCTGATTAGCAGCCCTCTGATTAGCAGCCCTCTGATTAAACAATCTGAAATTCAGACGTTTGGCAGCACCCCTCCCAACATCTATTTTTAAAAAAAAAAAAATATACCTAGTCATTTTTCAAACCTACTCATTTTTTTTTATAATTTTCTGCCAATTAAAATAAATGAAGAAAACTATTCACATAAATAAAGCAATGACAATATGTGACGAAATCGTGTTAGACCAACATGGGTCAAAGAACGAATCTCGAGCAAACATAAGTATATTCTGGAGTATCTTCCAAGTCAAACTATATAAAAAGATAAGTAAGGGCTTGAGATTGAGAAACGTTTTATTTAGCAGTCTGGGGACGTTTCTCCTTGTATGTCAGGAGGTTTTCAAGCTTATCTTCTAACTTTGGATCTATATATGGTAGCAATATGAATCAAAAACGATTATTATCCTACAAATTAGTAGAATATAATATCGTCCACTTAGGAGCTTCTGTGACTATCATTACTTTTTTTTAAAAATCAAGACAGTTTTCAAATGGTTATTTGGCTATAACTTTTCTTCTAGTTGGAATATTTTCACAAACTAAAAAGCGTTCTCAGCGTTATGTCAAGACCTATCAAGTGCAAAATAGTTTTAAATCCTCATTTATGTAGAAATATGTACCATTCTCCTGGCCCTTATCATCTGAGTTCATGTTACAATCTCTACCAAGCTGCCCTGACTACAATATTCATCATTCAAGTTCTGCTAAATTAGGCTGCAATTTGGTCAATACTTGGTAAACTCGAGTATATTCGGCATTGCATTAATTCTAGCAATCTGTTTGGTTAGGTTGAACTGTGTTTGGAACTTTATTTTTGTCTGAAATTTGGGTTATTTGAGAGGATTGGTGAAGATGAATTGTACATTTTCTGAATGCATCACGTGTGGAATACACACGTGACGCTGACACTGACACATTTCCCACCTGACCTTCCAATTATGGAAAGCCTGAGTGCACTCATGGTGTTTGAAATGAAGTATGTGTATGACATCTCATCTATATGAATATTTTTAATTAGTATTTCCTAATATTTTTTAAATGCGGTAGAGAAACAGCAGAGGGTCCCAATTCCTAATTTAGTTCCTAGTTTCCCATAGTATTGATGTCCGAACTGATTTATATTATATATGGGTCAGATTTTCAGAAAATGTACAATTGGCAGCTCTACACATTTAGGAAATTCTGCTAAATCAGGCTGAGAAATGATGAATACCGGGTATATCTGAATATATTTGGTATCGCATTGATTCAAAATATCAGTTCTGTTATGTTAAACTGCATTTTGATCCTCAATTATGTCTTAAATGTGGGTTATTTGAGAGGATTGGTTAAGGCGAATTGTACATTTTCTGAAAATCTGACCCATATCAATGTAGAAGTGACCAAAATAATATATTAGTCACCCCCAGTTATTACATTTTTTCCAGGCCTGGATTTTATATTCCACACATGACACTGACATTTAGAGTTCCTTACATGTTTTTTCAATCTTACTAGACCAAAAATCCATAGTAATAAGAAACAGATCATGCAGTAGCCACGGTCAAGGCTCAATGGTAAAATAAGATTAAACTCACTTCGATTAAATATTTTTATATATTTCCAGCATTTTATTGGGCCTCCTTTAATCCTTCTTCATTTTTAAGGCCCTAAAATCCAACAAGGCCAAAAAAAAATACAGGTGTGTTTCCGATTAATCTGGCTGAAAACTAGGTAGGGGGGTGGTAACTTTTCTTTTTTTTTTCTTTTTTTTTTTGAAACCACCTCCCAGGAACTGAAAAAAATGTCTATTTCATAACAATAGTTGTTTTAAACATGGGAAATGTGCTTTTTGACAGTTTCGGGTTAGGAAACCCGTTTTCCTGGTGTGATGTATATTTATACATTAGTATTGTTGTTTCAATTATCCACCAGGTGGCACCTTGCACGCTGCAGGTCCACCCCACTCTCTACCTCACTTGCCCGTTCGGCACCACTTGTGATACACCTTTTTTTCCTTACCGCTTGCTACTTGCTGGACTTGGACTATATACTTGGACTTTCATTATGCCTCATTGTGGCGGCTGTAGCCGCATTCATGAGCGTCCATGTGGTGCCTCTGTGTGTATGTATCTTAAAAAAGCCGAGAAGCTTTGTAAAGATAACGGTGCAAGTCTTGAGGACTTCGAGGATTACCTTCCAGATATTGACCCGGACGATAGAGAAGGTGGAGCTAACTATCGGCCCGGTGGTGGGAAGTTCAAACCTTCTCCTCCTCCCCCTGGCTCGGATTTGGAGGCTTGGATCAAGATTTCCTCTGACCAGAAGTCACAAATTGATTTATTAATGCAGTCTCTAAAGAATTTGACCGTCACTGGTGCGACTGGTAATACCGGTGGTAGTGCGGGTGGTGGCGCGGTCACCCCACCCAAGGTCACGAAAGGCGCCCAAGGTACGCCCAAACCTACTCTTCCACCCAAACCACCCAATGCTCAGACGGGCCACGGCAAGACCTCTCCTCCCAATCCAACTCCAAACCCGTTTATACAGTCTACTGGTCAAGGCATTTCTTTCAACATAATGGGCTCCAACCTTCCTCCACTCACTGACCAGTCTACTCTCACCGCGGCTGTACAAGGGGTAGCGCTAGCTATTGACCCCGCGTCTGAACGACGCAATAGAGGTATGTCATTTAGACCTGAATATCATGTCCAGCATTTAGACCATGGTACCCCTTTGAGAAGTGTGGATCACAATAAACTAACTTTTCCTGAGCTAATGTACGGTATGTGCCGGGTGGCGAAATTTATTCTGCAAAGTGATGGTGATATCAACGCTTACCTTAACCATCTCACCTTTGTGACCCGCCATTCCACCATTGGTAAATTCCCCGACGAAAGTTACATCAAGTACGACCGTATGGTAGTGGATGCCGTCATTGACGGGGAGATACCGGGGTTCCTCCCCGGCTATACAGTCGCTTCATCTTTTGCCTTTCAACGGTGTGTTGACACCACTAAGCCTAGTGACAGTCCCAAAAGGAGGGCCGCCCCTGTTACTGGTACTAAGCAGAAGCCACGTTCACGAGTTCCTGATGGATTCCCCGATGATTTGTGTTATCTCTACAATTACAAGAGTTGTGATGGTTGTGCGAGGAGCCATATCTGTCGTGTATGCAGGGAATCCCACAAGGCCCGGGATTGCCCAAACAAAAAGCCTCAGTGACGTCAGGCCTCCACTCCTATTCTCGTGGCCGCCGAGATCTGTCATGGCCGCCACTCTCCGCCTGCACCAATTCTTGATGTTGTTTACACTGAGACTTCTTCGCTTGGAAATCCCTCTTCACTTACAAACAACTGTCACCGCTGTGAGGTAGAATTCGCTTCTTATGACTCTCAGTTCACTGATTTGACTATTATACCGCCATGTTCCCATGATCGTTTGTGCTCGATCGCCGATCGTGCTGGTATCCGTCCTGCCTCTGACACTGTAGATGTATGTAACCAACTTGTTGCTTGTAATGAGTCTGCTGTTCTATACTCACCCGTTGTTTGTTATCCTGATGCTGCTTGTGGCTCTGCTATTGCTGATGTATGTACCGATCACACTTGTTTTGATTTGGATGTCACCAGTTGTACACCTTTTGTTGCTGTACCTGCTAATGTCAGTTATGTACCCACTGCTACCGTACTTACTTGTGCTGATGTTTACTGCGAATCTGACCACCTTGGCTGTACTGCCTCTGTTGTTGACAGTCCACTTGAGGATTGTTGTGATGATCTATTGTGTTTTGTTGATACTTACACTGAGGTTCTTAACGACGTTGTTGATGTATCTTGTAATTCTGTATACGCTGATGCCTTCTCTGCCGTTAAGCCTTATTCACCTGTTGATCCTCTCATTACCTTACCTTCATTCGTTACCTTTGTTGAAGTAAATCATTGTATTGCTGGTGTCTCCACCCAGCTACGTCTACAGGCCTGGCTATATGAACTGGGTTTTGAAAATGATGAATGGCTCTACCGCTTCATACTTAATGGTGTATCTGAGGGTTTCTTGATAATTGATGATCGTGCACCTATTAACTCTTATTACTGTGAGAATTACAATTCTGTGCTTCACGGCCCTGCTGCTATTTTTCTTGATACCTTGATTATGGGTGAACTGTCTCGTGGGAAATATGTGAGGGTTGCTGAACCTGCCTTCTGCACCCACGCCCTTGGTGCCGTCGGTAAGCCCGACGGTTCCTTCAGACCCATCACTGACTGCCGCCGCCCCCTGGGATCGTCAGTCAACAACTATATGGCTAGCACGGCCCTTCCGTTCAGATTTCATTCAATTGATCATGTCACCGACTTGATGTCGCCCAACTGCTTCATGGCCACTGTGGATATAAGCTCGGCTTATCGTACTCTTCCTATCCACCCATCTCAACGCAAGTTTCAAGGAATCACATAGTACGAGGACTCGGTTCCCATCTACCTTCAAGATACACACATCTGTTTTGGCATTAAGTCGGCTCCTTTTATTTTCACCCAAGTGAGCAACTTCATTGTGCGCTGTTTAGCTAGACGAGGTTGTTCTGGTGTTATAAATTACTTAGACGATTTTTGGGTGTCAGGTGTGTCCTTCCTGGATTGTCAGCATAGACAGATGATGATCATACACCTCCTTCACCAGTTGGGGTTTGGGGTGGCTTGGAAGAAGTGTTCTGCCCCGAGCCAGCAATGCTTGTACCTCGGTATCCTGCTCGACTCTGTCCGCATGAACATGTCCCTGCCTCCCAAGAAACTACAGGGTCTTATTGATGAACTCGTCTTTTTCTCCAATAAGTCGCGAGCCACTCTGTTGCAGTTGCAGAGGCTTTGTGGGAGGGTTGCGCACGCCAGTAAAGTGATTCTGGGTGGCCGCACCTTCTCCAGGCGGCTGATATCCCTCTTGAAAGGACACTGTGGAGAGAGTAATAAACGGATACGTCTTAATGCCCAGTTCCACCGTGACGTACATTGGTGGCTGAACTTCTGTAGCGACTTCAATGGCTATAGGTCCTTCGCCTTCTCCACTGCTAGCACTGACTACTGCATTCAAGCTGACGCCTCTCTAAATGGTTTTGGCGCAATACTAGGGGCCGACTGGATTGCTGGATACTTTGACGCTTGCATCTTCCCTGGTGATCTCCATCATTTGTTGCCCTGCCACAACCACTGGTGTAATGTTACCCTGGCAGGTGCTCCACCGGATGACATTAACATTAACCTGTTGGAGCTTGTTCCTATATGGTTGATGCTTCGCCGATGTGCCCCCTATTGTAACAATACCTGTATCTGTTGCCTATCTGATAATACCCAGGTGATCACCATGCTTCTCTCAGGGGTCAGCTCTAACCACTCCTGTGTTTCCATCCTTAGAGACATTTTCTGGATCACTTCTAGACATGATATTCGCTTATGCCCCCGACATATCAAGGGCTCTGTTAACACTCTCCCAGACATGCTTTCTCGCCTTGCTGCCTGCAACAGTCTTGTTAACTTGGATCCTTCTCTCTGTTGTGCTTTCAGAGTTCCTTCATAACCTTGATGAGGAAGTCACCAACGTCGTGTCACATGCATGGGCCTCTTCGACTCAGAGGAATAGAGCCAGCCAGTGGAAGAGCTATATATCCTTTTGTGATCGTCTCGGACTTACCCCGCTTCCTGCTGATCCGTCCACCGTCAGCAGATTCTTGGTCTTTAAGGCTCGCACATGTGTCTTCTCGACCGTCAACAATTACTTGTCCGCGATCATCTCTCTTCACAGGTACTATGGACATGATGTTAAGTTTCGTGAATTCTTCCTCATCCAGCTGACGTTGAAGGGTATCAAACGTCTTTTGGGTGACACCACAATCCCTAAAGAGCCTTTGACTGTTGGTGAACTTATTCGTGCCCATGGCTTGCTTCCTAATGACACCTATCATCAAACGATGTGGTTAATTACCATATTCTGTTTTAGAACGCTCCTCCGCAAGTCAAACGTGGTTCCGGCGTTTGAGGTCCCTGACGATCATGTCTTGCTTCGCAAGGACATTGTCTTCAATTCTGACGGGCTAGTTATCTGTGTCAGATCCACCAAAACCATACAGTTCAGGCAACGCCAACTACTTATACCTATTTGCTTCGCGCCTGATCCACGCTTCTGTGTTGTTACCTTGCTTAGACGACATTTCGCCTTGTTCCCCATGTCTCCAGACTCCTACTTGTTCTACAAAACTCGCCAAGGCAGTTTCACCCCAGTTTGCTATTCAGATCTTCTGGCGTTCGTCAAGTGGGTCGCTCAAGCTAACGGCAAGGATCCTAACCTCACTGGGACCCACTCGCTGCGCCGAGGTGGCGCCTCCCATCTTTACAGTCTTGGAGTTCCCCTCCAGGATATCAGGAATTTGGGGGACTGGCGGAGTTGGGCCGTGCTTTTATATTTGTCGACTCCCCCTGACAGAAAGTTACACCTCGAAAAAACTGTTGCTGCCTCCTTTTCTACATAAAAGTTTGGGTTATTGGGCGGTACACAATGTCCGTCACCTTGGTTCCAACATTGACTCTCGCTTCCATTCCTTTCATAACTTGTATTACAATGTGTGATGTATATTTATACATTAGTATTGTTGTTTCAATTATCCACCAGGTGGCACCTTGCACGCTGCAGGTCCACCCCACTCTCTACCTCACTTGCCCGTTCGGCACCACTTGTGATACACCTTTTTTTCTTTTTTTTTAATCCTAATAAATGGGCGGTACACAATGTCCGTCACCTTGGTTCCAACATTGACTCTCGCTTCCATTCCTTTCATAACTTGTATTACAATCTATTATAAGCTTTTTTTGTCAAAAAATCCAAAAAAAGTAAAAAAATCTGATATGAAAAAAAAAAATTCAGGTAGGGTAAGGTTTTTCTAGGTAGGGGGGGTAAATCGGAAACACACCTATTTTTTTTCTTGGCCTTATCCCCATGCCTAAATTATTAGGAAAAACATTGAAATTAATGTAAATAGGGGGTATTTCTGATTTATTTCGGGCGGGTGGAGACGACAAAACTATTTTTTTTACACAAATTGTATTCGGGAAGATAAGTGGCATACGCCAAGGGTTTTAAGCGGTTTTGGTAATCCCGGTCTTCTCTAAGCGTTCAAAATGTCCCCAATGGTCTTTTCACATTCAAATAAGCAAAAGACGATTTTATGGTCAAATGACGACCAAATGGTGGAATTGCTCATATGTTTTACATGGGTCAATAACACAAGTCCCCGGCCATCCTTCTAATAATGCATTTGGTTTTCATAGATCATGTATACAAGTTGGGATAATTATTAGTGTAACGATCTTGCACTTTTCGATTTCAACTGAATCCATCCCAGCATACACTGTAAGAGACATGTGCAGTGGCACATGCAACCCCCCTATTACATCTCATTATAATTTCTACAAGTGCCGGGATTGTACCTTGCAATAGTTATGGCTATTCATGGTCTTTCACCTGTTTATCAGCCTCCCAAAGCAGGGCAGATTCTACTAATCTAGCCCTGCTCAATTCTTAGGGCTTTCTGCGGACAGAACTCCTGCTGTGTACATCGTTATCTTGATGGGACCAAGGGGATAGGGGACTTTCATGTCTGCCTGCTTGAATCTAGGTTCAAATGGAATTATGGGACCTATGATACAGTGTAGATTCCATATAAAAAATATCTCAAGTTCATCAGTGGATGTTTAATGGTGCTCTAACGTCAATATCCATGGGTTTATATGTTTCCAAAGCACAAACCTCCATCTTTCCATGACTTGTGCAGTGGTACATGCAATTCCCCTATTGAGGGAGGGTCTGACAGGGCCTGGAGTAGTGACCACAACTAAAAATAGGTGCGTACAGAAAGCTTGACACAAGCCCAGTCATTGGATGAGAGGGCTGATGAATTATTCATGAATCCCCGAAAAGTCCTAACGATGGTGCAGGGCGTATGACCGAGAAAACGAAGGGAGTAAAGCTCTGTATTGGAGGATGCTGTTTATGCGGTAGTCTACTACCTTCTATTGCTGTATTAAGGGTGGTCTCCACTGGCTGCGGTAAGCTCTGCGGTAAGCCTTGCGATGGTTTGCACTGGTTCTGTAGGTGGAGAGGAATGATGAGGTCCTTGCCTACATGGTCAGTGAACGATGTAGCTAGCAGGATCTCGCCACTCCTCAACAACACATCACCATCGCAAGGCTTACCACAGAGCTTACCACAGAGCTTACCGCAGAGCTTACCGCAGAGCTTACCGCAGCCAGTGGAGACCACCCATTAAGTGTCCCCAGGTTGTTTAGTTTAACTGTTACAGTTGGTTTATTTATCATATTACCTACAACTATCTCTCTACCGAATCGTCTGTCTACAATCCTCTATGCAAGACTTTATTAATTTCATACTGGGTTTGCAAATCCCAGAGTAGGGTTTGAAGGACAGGGTTAGATGTCCAGGGATTAATGATACTTTATCAAAATGAATAAGAGGATTACTTTTTTATATTTGTTTTTATTGGCAGTAAATTGAGGAAATACAATGGAGGTTCTTCCCGCCACCTGCCTATACTAAATAACTTAACGATATATTAGGGCAGGTGTAAATAAGTTATATAAATGCACACCCACTTAAACCAATAGGGGATTTGCATAGCCGCCATTTTGAATCTTGATTCGCATGGAATTATGGGAATAATGGTACTGTATTAAATCTATAGAAAACATGTCATGTTAATCATGAATAATTATCAATGCTCTAATGTCAATATCCATGTGTGATACATGTTTCCATACAACAAGACCTCATCTTTCCCATCATGCATTTGGTTTTCATAGATCATTTATAAAAGCTAAGATATTGGTGTAAACATTCTTGCAATTTTTAATAAAAATTAATGTGCCAAATATTTGTAGGTCCGATTTCAACAGAATCCATCCCAGCATGCACTGCAGTAGACATGCGCACTGAGACATGCAACTCCCCTATTAAAAAGATAATAATATAACTTACCATATCTGGTTTTCATACAAGAGGAATATAACTTAGAAACAGGTGAAACAATCGAGGAAGAATGCACTCGCACCAGCAAACTTGCGTCGGCAACCTTGCATCGGCATGACCAAAGGCTGTGGAGATATTCAATTAGTATTTAAGGGTCAGATGTTCAGAAAATGTACAATTGGCAGCTCTACATATTAAGTAATTTCTGCTAAATTCGGCTAAAAAATGATTAATTTTGGGTATATCTGAGTATATTTGTAATCACATTGATTTATCGTATCAGTTCTGTTATGTTAAACTGCATTTTGAAGCTCATTTTTGTATTAAATGTGGGTTATTTGAGAGGATTGGTGAAGGCGAATTTTACATTTTCTGAAAATCTGACTCTTAAGTGACTAGCTGCAATACCGACATTTCTGTTGACTATCTATTGGATATTTTTACTTACACCTTGAACTTGTACTATTGCACCTTACTTCAGAGATACATTACACTACTTTATTCCATGATTTGGCCGTGAGCGTACAATATAATCGATATACTTGCCGCTCACAAGGTGTACAATATAAACTCACTGTATTGTACAGTGACGTCACGACCGTTCGAGAGTATAAGGATAACACAGTTTGATGAAATTAATGCAAATAAAGTTGTTTTAGGGTAAGAATCATGGAATAAAAGCACGAATAGCAAAGTATCACGTCTTTGGGGGCCTATATTCTCCTTGTATGGCCGAAAAACAACTCGGCCTACGGCCTCGTTGTTTTCGGCCATACTCGGAGAATATAGCCCCCCTCATACGCGATACTATGCTGTTCTTGCTATAATACTTTTAACCTTGAACCTTCATCTATTTGTGATCCGTTTTAGGAAAATGAGTCATTAGTCGCAAATAATAGATTTTGAGATACTGTTATATTTGAAAAGATGATATCAAGCCTATTCCAATGATAGTAAACAGTCCAATAAAATAATAAGTATTTCTAGATTTTAAGTTTGATATTTTCGTTTTTGAAAACAAGTTTCCAATATTTCTGGGGTCACTAAACAGTAAAGTAACTAAATGTAGTCCATATGATCACCTTTAAAACCAAAGAATATATTGCATAGATTGTCCTGAAATTTGATACATAGATTGACTGTACTTTAAGTGACAAACCCTCCAAAAATCAGAACATTCCAATAATGTGATCTTGTAAAAAAATACACTTTGAAAAATGTCAATTTTGCGACTTATGACTCATTTTCCTGAAACACATCACATTTGTTAATTGAAACTACCTTTTTCAGTTAACAAAGAGAATTCAACACAACACAATACAACGAGATGCACCCTGATTAATAACGCTAGTTAGCAACTAAGATAATTAGCAATTTACGATCATTTAAGTTAGTTTATAGAACAAGAAGAACCCGCTTTGTTACACAAGAATAGTTGTTAGTGTCAGGCTTCAATAGATGTTATTTCCCTGAAGTCAACGCTGGGGGGTGGGGCAAGGAGAGGTGTTATGCGAACCATAATATATTATATATGTGGGTCAGATTTTCAGAAAATGTACAATTGGCAGCTGTACATATTTAGTAAATTCTGCACAATTACGCTGCAATTTGGTCAATACTAGGTAAATTCGTGCATACTCAGCATGGCATTGGTTCTAGCAATCTGTTTGGTTAGGTTGAACTGTATTTTGAACTTTATTTTCGTCTGAAATTTGGGTTATTTGAGAAGATTGGCGAAGTTGAATTGTACATTTTCCGAAAATCTGACCCATATGTCAAGGTGAGACCTCACCACCTATATGTGAAGTGTTTCAGGAAAATAAGTCAAAAGTCGCAGAATTGATTTTTTTCAAAGGGTTTTTATCACATGATCTCTTTATTGAAATATTCTGATTTTCAAAGGGTTTAATAATTATAGTCATATGAATCCGTGTAACAAATTTCGGGACACTGTATTAAATGTAAGTCTGTTTGCTTTGGTTGAACTGTATTTTGAACTTTATTTTCGTCTGAAATATGGGTTATTTGAAGTTGAATTGTACATTTTTTGAAAATCTGACCCTTTTAGGTTCGGGGCAAAGACATTAAGATACGGAAAGGGATTAAGATACGATGAGAAAAGAAGATGATAGAGGGCTTTTTCTGTAAAAACTAAAAAATCATTGGCCTAAAATGAATGAAATAAAAAATAGAAATGGAAATTAGAATGGAATACTAGGTGAAAGCATGGGAATGATATAATAATGAAGGGAGTTGGGAGGTAGACGATTAAACTATAGCATTCGATAAATCACAAAGTCACAAGTCGCAACATTTATTATTTTATACATGGGTCAGATTTTCAGAAAATGTACAACTGGCAGCTGTATAGATTTAGTAAATTCTGCTAAATAAGGCTGCAATTTGGTCAGTACGAGGTAAATTCAAGTATATTCGGCATTGCTTTGATTCTAGCAATCTGTTTGGTTAGGTTGAACTGTATTTTGAACTTTATTTTCGTCTGAAATTTGGGTTATTAATTTTCAGAGAATTGGTAAAAGTAAATTGTACATTTTCTGAAAATCTGACCCATATATATATTGTTATTTATACAAAAGAATATTTCCATTTAAGGGGTGCTTAGTGCTCTCAGCTGCATGAATGAATGTACAAAATCTCAAAACAGTGGATAGAATGTCTATGAATATCTGAGGTTATAGTGGGGCAGATAAGTGGAACAATCTTTCAAATGATGATACAAGCAACAAAATTGGTATAAATTGTCTTACGCCATACTTATGAAAAATGGCCGCCATTTAAAAATTCGTTATGGCTAACGGGTTTTTTTTGAAAAGTGGGTCCTAAGGAACATTTATACCAATTTTGTTGCTTGTATCATAATTTGAACTATTAAACATGAAAAATGCACTTATCTGTCCCACTATATACAGGAGTATATATGGGTCAGATTTTCAGAAAATGTACAATTGGCAGCTTTACATATTTAGTCATTTCTGCTAAATTCTGCTAAAAAATTTTTAAAATTTGGGTATATTCGAGAATATTTGGTATCGCATTGATTTAAGTATCAGTTCTGTTATGTTAAACTGTATTTTGAAGCTCATGTTTGTCTTCAATGTGGGTTATTTGAGAGGATTGGTGAAGGTGAATTGTACATTTTCTGAAAATCTGACCCATATATATCTATCTACTTTACTATAGTGATTGACCATCAGGAATTAGTGCTGACTACTTTTATTCGTAAACATAAATTATAAAATTGCTCATTAGATGTGTTATTGTTTACCATCATTGGGATCGGCTTGATCTCATCTTTTCACTATATATGTCAGATTTTCAGAAAAGGTACAATTGGCAGCTGTACACATTTAGTAAATTCTGCAAAATTAGGCTGCAATTTGGGCAATACTAGGTACATTCGAGAATATTCGGCATTGCATAGATTCTAGCAATGCGTTTGGTTAGGTTGAACTGTGTTTTGAACTTTATTTTCGTCTGAAATTTGGGTCATTTGAGAAGATTGGTGAAGGAGAATTGTACATTTTCTGAAAATCTGACCCATATCTCAACAAAGTTTTCGTGACGTGTGACTCATTAGTATGGTGGCCCAGGAGTGACATGTCACATCTCGTTCCTCATCTGTGATGTGTTTCAGGAAAATGAGTCATAAGTCACAAAAGATAGATTTTGAGATTCCATTATATTTGAAAAGATGAGATCAAGCCGGTTCCAATGGTAATAAACAGTCTAATAATCCAATAAGTATTTCTAGATTTTAAGTTTGATATTTTCATTTTTTAATAAAAAAGTTTGCCATATTTCTGGGGGGTAGTAAACAGTAAAGTAACTAAATATAGTCCATATAAGGACCTTTAAAACGAAAGGATAGATTACATACATTGTCCTGAAATTTGATACATCGATCGATAAGTATATAAGTGATAAGCTCACTAAAATTCAGAACATTCCAATAAAGTGATCTTGTAAAATAAACACTTTGAAAAATATTATTTTTGCGACTTATGACTCATTTTCCTGGAACACATCTATTCTCTCACATGTTGTGCGGCGTGTGTCTAGACTTGTGTGTCTAGACTTATATAAGTCTTTAATTTGTTTTTGTTTCATTAACAAAACTAGGAAAAACAATTAAAACTATCATATTAGAGTCACTACAGCCTTGACTGAAGGCTGTGCCCAGCGATGCCCAACCCGCTGTGTGCGCTCATTGAGTTAGCGGTCAGATTTTCAGAAAATGTACAATTAGCAGCTGTATACATTTAGTAAATTCTGCTAAATTAGGCTACAGTATGGCCAATACTAGGTAAATTCGAGTATATTTGGCATTGCATTGACTCTAGCAATCTGTTTGGTTAGGTTGAACTGTATTTTGAACTTTGTTTTCGTCTGGAATGTGGGTTATTTGAGAGAATTGGGGATGGTGAATTGTACATTTTCTGAAGATCTGACCCTTTTAAAAGGCACAGGCACATGATGCTAGTCCACAGTGTGCCCAGTACTATAGGCCTACTCTAATCAATATGTGATGTGTTTCAGGAAAATGAGTCATAACTCGCAAAATTGATATATTTCAAAGTGTTTTTTCACAAGATCACATTATTGGAATGTTCTGATTTTTTTAGAGTTAGTCAATTATAGTAATGCCAATCGATGTATCAAATTTCAGGACAATCTATGTAATATATCTTTTCGTTTTAAACGTTGTCATATGGAGTACATTTAGTTACTTTACTGTCTAGTGACCCCCAGAAATATTGGAAACTTTTTTTTCAAAAACGAAAATATCAAACTTAAAATCTAGAAATACTTATTATGTTATTAGACTGTTTACTATCATTGGAATCGGCCTGATCTCATCTTTTCAAATATAATGGTATCTCAAAATCTTTTTTCAGCGACTTATGACTCATTTTCCTGAAACACATCACATATAATATACGGGTAGAGCGATTTCTATGAAAAGAGGTAGAAAAGAGGGGTTTCTTTGTGATGTGACACAAAGGAACCCCTCTGTTCTCGGAATTTGTTGCTTAAAAGAACATACCCCATTCAGAACAATTATAGCCCTATCCCTAATTCTTGAGGTAAAATCAATGTCAGCTAAGTTTGAACATAATTATGGTGAATTATAAGAGTCCTGGAGGGATTTCAATCTTGGATTATGATGTTTAATGTAGGCAGATATCTTCCGGGGATTAATTACTCATTAGATGTGTTATTGTTTACCATCATTGGAATTAACTTGATCTCATCTTTTCAATAAAACTCAAAAAGGTTTTCGCGACTTGTGACTCATTTCTCTATAAGGGTCAGATCGTCAGAAAATGTACAATTGGCCTTTGCCAATCCTCTCAAATATCCCACATTTAAGATCAAATTTAGCTTCAAAATAAAGTTCAACATAACCAAATAGACTGCTTGGATCATTGGAATACCACATATACTCAGACATACCTAGCATTTATCATTTATAAGCTGAATTTAGCAGAATTGACTAAATGTGCAGAGCTGCCAATTGTACATTTTCTGACGATCTGACCCATAACACATCATATATAGGAAGTAGAGAATGGATGGGCTGAGATTTGATTTGATTTGATTTTAAATTATGTTTATTCAGGACAACAAGAAGTACATTGATATTCTCAGAAGTTGACTGATTGCATAAGGCAAAGGCGTTAACTATTCCAAAAAAAGCATAGGCCATCATATGGGTCAGATTTTCAGAAAATGTACAATTCACCTTCACCAATCCTCTCGAATAACCTAAATTTAAGACAAAAATTAGCTTTAAAATGCAGTTTAACATAACAGAAATGATACTTTAAATCAATGGGATACCAAATATACTCAGATATACCCGGTATTCCACATTTTTTCAGCCAAATTTAGCAGAATTTCTTAAATGTGTAGAGCTGCCAATTGTACATCTTCCGAAAATCTGACCCATATGAAGATTTGATATAAAAATAACTATAATATAATAAATATAAAAATAAGTTTAGACATGGTGGTACATCGAGTTCTTTTTCATTATGTTCAATAGTATTTTCGCTTCAGACTTTTTAAAACCATATGTAAAAACAAATGAGGAAAATATATAATTATATGATTCGCGTCGTGCTAAGATTATGTATGAGCTTTATTGTATATAAATGTGGGATATCGCTGACAAGACCTAAATGGGTCAGATTTTCAGAAAATGTACAATTGGTAGCTCTACACATTTAGGAAATTCTGCTAAATTAGGCTGAAAAATGATGAATACTGGGTATATCTGAATATATTTGGTATCGCATTGATTCAAAGTATCAGTTCCGTTATGTTAAACTGCATTTTGAAGCTCATTTTTGTCATTTATTTGAGAGGATTGGTGAAGGCGAATTAAACATTTTCTGAAAATCTGACCTAAATATATTATGTATTGTACCGAGGTTAGATGAATGTTGGCAGTTGGGTTGCGGTTAGTAATGGATATTAGGTTTTGTCTATATTTAGTTAGAAACATACGTAACAACATATATTGAATTAACATTGTTGCATAACATCATTATGTTCATTGATTATTGATCATCACCACTTTGTTATTAGGAAAAAAAAAATAGCTGTGTTTCCGATTTATCTGGCTGAAAACTAGGTAGGGGGGGGGGTGTTAACTTTTTTTGTTGTTAATTTTTTTTGTTTGGAAACCACCTCCGGGGAACTGAAAAAAATGTCTTTTTCATATTAACAATAGTTGTTTTGAACATGGGAAATGTGCTTTTTGACAGTTTTGGGTTAGGAAAACCCGTTTGCCTGCTTTTATAAGCTTTTTTTGTCAAAAAATCCAAAAAAAGTTAGACATGATGGGGAAAAAATCAGGTATGGTAACAATTCTTTTAGGTAGGGTAAGGTTTTTCTAGGTAGGGGGAGGGGGGGGGGGTAAATCGGAAACACACCTATTTTTTTTTTGGCCTTAGATAGAACTGAACGAGAGGTTAGAACTACAAATAAAGTTTAAACAAGAGCCATGAATCACACAAGTAGTTCCTAACCTTGAGTACAGTTCGTTCTTTCTATTACGACTTGGAAATAATATAAAATTGTCATTCTTACACTTGTATTAGGCTGGCTGAAGCAGTTTTCAACAGCCATGGTCTATTCTGAATGTGCGGAAACCCGATTCACGGCTATAAGAATGCTTGTCTGTGATTGGTCAATATCGCCGTCATTGATGACATCAGAATTAATGACGTCAATGCTTCCGTATTACATGCAAACAGAAAGGAACAAACTATTAATGGGCATATTCTTCCCGCTCAAAGTGAATAACCCATTCAGTTGTAGTATAAATATTATTTATAAGGGTTATAAAATCGCTAATTACTAGTACTGTGCAAGTCTACTTACTCAGGCTATGTCCAGGATCGTACCTTAACAAACTCAGCCATAGTTTGATGATGAAATATAAATGAAAATACAGATGACGGTGAGATGACTATCCTAGTCAATTTAACGATCCTAATTCTATAATCACTCAGTAATAACATCATGCATTCCTATATGTCACCAATGAGGCAGTGGCAGTACCAAATATTATACTTGCCATTTCATCTTTTACCACTTGAAGCCTCCATTTACTTACATGTATCGCACTGTATTGTAATGTATTGTTTTGCATTGTACTATATCGTATTTAATTTCTGTATTGTATTATACTGCATTGTACTTTATCTTAAATAATTGCCAGAAACGTAGTATTTTTTGTTACTTATAGATGTTAACCTAAGTAGACTGCAGCAGCAGGTAGAACGCCACAAACCTATTCTGTGTTACCTGTTCTCGACTGTATCGTGCATATTCGTCTTGAGAAGCTGGATAAATAAAATCATTAAAAAAAAAAAAAAAAAAAACTCTTTCGCCTAAAATTGACAAGTTGATGTCAGGTTACCATGCAGCGAACTACTTTCACCGCTAAACAACAGAAATGTCTGTCCTGTTGTCAGCCCCTTCCAGGATTATTTAAGTCTTCCTTTATAGAAAAGAATTACTTCAATCAATGACTTAGGCACTTCTCTACAATAGGGCATTTGCATGTCCGCCATATGAATCTTGATTTGCATGGAATCACGGGTGTATCATAATTATCAGCTTTTATTACATATATGGGTCTGATTTCCAGAAAATGTACAATTCTCCTTCACCAATTCTTTCAAATAACCGACATTTAAGACAGAAATGAGCTTCAAAATGCAGTTTAATATAACAGAACTGATACTTTAAATCAATGTGATACCAAATATACTCAGATATACGCGGTATTCTTCATTTTTCAGCCTAATTTAGTGATTTCAGGGGTGCTATTCAGGGGTGCTATTTGTAAAGTCAAATAGCACCTATGTGCTATTTGAGCCGAATATCCCGAAATTGATGGAAAGTAAGGTAAAATACTATTAAAATTGAGTTCTCTTGTTGATTTAGTATGTAATAAAAACCGAATAGCACTCTGTTCGGTTTGTAATCGATCTCGACGATGGGTGAAATCGCACTCCACCCCTTTGGGGTGCCGTGCCATTTGACCCAACGTCTCGATCGATTACAAACCTCCATCATGCCATTAGGTATAAAATAATTATGGAATAATGTTAACAGTGCTCTCGTGCTCTCATGTAAATACCCCTGTGTTTTACATGATTCAATAAGACCTCATCTTTCCCATCATGCAGTTTGTTTTTTATAGATAATTTACACAAGCCACAATATTGGCGAAAAGGTCCTTGTGATACAGTTACCCTTTTACACTCACTACAGATATATTCAATACAAATGAAATTGTTGATAAAAATGTTATATAAAATAATTGTCTTGCCAAATGTAGACCGATCTGGGCTTGTATTTGAAGACTTAGTATGTAATGTTTGGTGGGCCACCGTTGGGAGTTTATTCTAGAAGTAGGGAATTCAATTAATTGTTGATCTTTGGATTTGATCTGATTTGGGATAGTGTACTTTAAAACCTTCCTTCCTTGGAATTTTTTTATCTTTGGGGTATCTAGTACTTGAGGTTGTATGAATACATGTATACCAGGTTTCAAGACAGTTTATTACATATCCTTGCGTTTTTAAGATGTAAGTGTATTTAGCTAATTTACTAGTAATTGTCCACCCAGAAATGTTGCAAACATCAAACTTTGAATATAAAAATACTTATTATATTAGATGTTCTAATGTTTACTATCATTGGACTCGGCTTGATCTCATCAAAATGGTATCTCAAAATCCATTTGTTGCGAAGTGTGACTCTTTTTGCTGTAACACATCACATATCCCTAATATCCATATTCTCTGAGTTTTGTGCGAGAGAGTGGGCTGCCTGTAGTTGATGCAATATACAACAGTAATTACATTGAATTGAAAAATACTTTATTTGTATGAAGGCACACAAGTATGAGCTCGCCAAGACGTGTGACCAAGCTTCTGGATAATATCCAGGCCTTCCAGCCGCCACCTTTATAGAAAAGGTCTCTATTCTAAGAGACGAAGTACGAAATATTAACATGACATAACCAAGTTATGAAACAAATTATCACGTTATAAAACAAGTTATAAAACAGATAATACAGAACTAACTCATCTCTCATTATACATAGCACCATCAGTTATATGTGAGTTCTTACAATTAAATCCAGCTTCTTATAATATATCTAAACATGAAATTTTCCGGAGTGTTTGAAGAATACATTCTTGATTATAAAATAGATGATGAAGCACCCATAGAAGGAGGTTAAGGAACTTGATATATCTATAAGATACTTCTGTACTTTCATATCCATGAAACAAAATATTGGTAGTCAACCTACTAGTAATATAGTCCTTAGGATAACCTCAGATCAGTCTAGGCCCAAACTTGAGAAAGTCCCTTCAAACGAAGGGAAAGCCTCTCGCCTCAAACCACAAAGTACCATTATAAGTCAATTAAGACCGCAAAATGTCATTATATTCCCCTTGACACGCCGAGTTTTAAGATAGGAAACCGATTAGCAAAGTAGGCTGACATACCATTCTTATCTGATCTGAGGGTTTGGACCTAGAGTGAGGTAGTCATAGACATATTATTCCTGGAGATTAGGTGAGTATTTGATACATGTATTCATGCTACTAGCAGCGGTACATTAGTCTTGTGGGTCAGATTTTCTGAAAATGTACAATTCGCCTTCAACAATCCTCTCAAATAACACACATTTAAAGGCAAACGCTACTATTCACTGCCACGCCCCCCTTTTCCATATACCAAATATACGGGCATTTTACGTACTATTGCTCTAGCACTGCAGTCTATGAGGAAACGGCCCATTTTTTCATGTTTTATAGTATAAAACAAACAATTAATGGCTACTCCTACTGTGCCAAAACTTTCTACACATATAGTGCAGGTTATATACTACATATTAAAAGGAAAAAAAACATATGTCATCGAGTTAGATTTTTTTTTACAGCTGTCTGAAATAGACATGTTTGGGGAACTGAGCTAACTGTGGGTACCCTCAGTTGTACCCATTTAGTATGCAAGTCTATTGGGAAGTGCTGCATTTTTCTTTCACGGTTTTGGGAATAAAACAAAAATGAAAACTCCTAATGTCCCAAAATTTTCTACACATATAGTGCAGGTAATATTCTACACATATATAGGGAAAAAAATGTATGTCATCACGCTAAAAAAATAATTGTAGCTGTTTGAAATAGACATGTTTAGGAAACATAGAACACATTGAAACAGCAGATTTTATGGTTGTCATGCCATGTTTCAAAGCCCCATAATTCAGAAACTAGCACGGTGACTCATTATTTTTTTTTCAGTTTTATGAACACACATACTTCAAGAACCATATACTAAAGAATCAGAAAAATGACATTTAATTTCGATGAGAGAGAAAAAAAATGTTTTTATTAAATTAGTGAAAAAAAAGTGGGTTTTTTCGAGTTTTTAATTTAAAATTTGCATTTCATATTTTTTGTTTTCAGAATAAAAATAACCATGCATTCTATAAAAAAAGAGGCATAGAATTATTGGCAAAATAATACTCTCTCTAAAACTGTTAACCTTACTTAAATTGAGGAAATATAAATAGCAAATATGAACTATGAAGTCGAGGTACTCCAAAATGAGCCCCCCTTTTGATCCTCATTGGTTCTTTTGAGATACCAACTTTTGAAGCACTCTAATTAAAAATTGAGCACGGTGACCCATTGATTTTTTTCCATCTTTATGACCAGAAACACTTCAAGAATCAAATTTCAAAGTTTCAGAAAAATGACATTTATTTTCAATTTCCACTAGATAGTAGCGTTTGCCTTTAAGACAAAAATGAGCTTTAAAATGGAGTTTAACATAACAGAACTGATACTTGAAATCAATGTGATGCCAAATATACTCAGATGTACCCGGTATTCTTCATTTTTCAGCCTAATTTAGGAGAATTTCCTAGATGTGTACAGCTGCCAATTGTACATTTTCTAAGAATCTGACCCTTATGCGACATGGGACTCATAAGTTGTCCATGTAACACATCACATGGGCACCTCCATGTGTCTCTCATATATATATTTAGGCCTTGTGATGATTATATGACAATAGATATCTCATGAGCAATGTAGGCATTCGATATGATCTAAATATAAGCACAAATATATATAATTCATATCCATATAGTTGTTATTAACAGTGGAGCGTGATATTTTAATTCCATTCATTATGTAGTGTCCAACTAATAATCTTAAGCAGCTATAGAAACTTAGCCTACTAATATAAACACCAACCCAGATATGAAAACATGATTGATTGGACCTCCCCAGCACAAATGTGATGTGTTTCAGGAAAATGAGTCATGAGTCGCAAAAAATAGATTTTGAGATATCATTATATTTGAACAGATGAGATCAAGCCGATTCCAATGATAGTAAACAGTCTGATAAAATAATGAGTATTTCTAGATTTCAAGTTTGATATTTTCGTTTTTGAAAAAAAAAGTTTCCTATATTTCTGGGGGTCACTTAACAGTATAGTAACTAAAATGTAGTCCATATGAGGACCTTTAAAACGCAAGGATATATTGCATAGATTGTCCTGAAATTTGATACATCAAATGACATAACTACAAGTGACAAACTCTCCAAGAATCAGAACATTCCAATAATGTAATCTTGTGAAAAAAACACTTTGAAAAATATCTATTTTGCGACTTATGACTCATTTTCCTGAAACACATCACATATAGAGTTTAATACCTCTTCACAATGTTCAAGCTCAGTCTACTGTAGCAAGGCACCCTTAACCACCAATACCTTACTTGATGCGTCTTGAGGAAAACTATGCCCACGATCTTAAGCACTCTTGTCAGATTTACACAACTCTGCCAATCTGTTATATTAATCTGTTTGTCTTCTGGGGGGTCTTTCATACAAATAAGAGGAAATTGTATAATGTAAGATATGCGATCCGTTTCAGGAAAATGAGTCATAAGTCGCAAAATATGGATTTTGATATATCACATTATTTGAAAAGAGGAGATCAAGCTCATTCCAATGATAGTAAACACTAAGAACCTAATAAGTATTTCTATATTTTAAGTTTGATATTTTTATTTTTGAAAAGAAGAGTTTGCAATGTATCTGGATGGGTAATTACCACTAAAGTAACTAAATATACTCCATACAAAGGCCTTCAAAACAGAAGAATATATTCAATACAATGTCCTAAAATTTCGTACATGAATTTATACGACTATAAGTGCTAAACCCTCTAAAGGTCAGAACTTTACAATAAAGATATCTTGTGAAAAAAACACTCATTTTCCTGAAACACATTATGTGTACGATATAAGATATGTCATGCGATGTATCTTTGAATACATACATTATTCTTTTTGATTTAACCTATTTATACAGCCAATTGTGAGGAAAGGATTTACAAGGCTCACGGGGGTCTACAGACGTTGGGGCCCAACGACGATAGGGCCCAACAACGATAAGGCCAACTTTCGCTTATTTTCAGACGCTAGGGCCCACCCACCTTCAGACATTAGGGCCCAAACCTCGGACGCTAGGGACCACTTTCGCCCCTTTTCAGCAGTATCTCCAGACATTAGGGCCCACCCATCCTCAGACGTTAGGGTCCACCCATCATTATTATTAACAACTCTCTCTCCATGATGAACAAATGTTTTATTTTTATTTCAGGACACAACGAAAAAAACAATTTATTGTGAGTGTATAATTATATGATTAACCTGAATAAATATATTTGATAAAAAAAATATGCCTCCAAAGTCCAGACATTGGGGCCCACACCCCATCGGACATTAGGGTCCATCCACCATAGTGATATACCCACAGAAAGAGGGGGAGGGGAGAGGGAAAAGAGAGAAGGGAAAACCTGCTCTATACCAAGTGCCAAAGGCACTTGTATGATTTCATAAAGTGATCCTCCTTGTAAGATCATAGGCCTGCTAATGGCTTGAAAGCAGGACAGAAATACTGATTTTCTAAGTATGTCACACTATGCAACGGCTCTCCGGGGCTTGGTAAGAAATATGGAATTATTTCAACTATGTGAATATTTAGGCCTATCAAGGCCTTGACAAAATTTTAATGATTAAAAGCTATAATGATGGTTTATTATCTCTATACACAGGTGAGACTATGGCAGCGACAGCGCGGCAGGAGCGAGAGATGGTGATGAAGTACAAGAAGGAGCTGATGAAAGACTCACTCACACCTCTAGAGAAGCTCAGGGCCTACTCACTGAGCAAGGGGGTGAGAAGTATCAAGTCTCTAGCAAGGTAACCACTATATATACTCACTGAGCAAGGGGGTGAGAAGTATCAAGTCTCTAGCTAGGTAACCACTATATACTCACTGAGCAAGGGGTGAGAAGTATCAAGTCTCTAGCTAGGTAACCACTATATATATATACTCACTGAGCAAGGGGGTGAGAAGTATCAAGTCTCTAGCAAGGTAACCACTATATATATATACTCACTGAGCAAGGGGATGAGAAGTATCAAGTCTCTAGCTAGGTAACCACTATATAACTAAAACTGGCTAAAACTAAACTAAACTAAAACTACTCAACTCAGCAATTCGTTCTACATTTAATATGAGAAAGAGAACGAATGTTGATAGAGAAACAGCTAGCCTAGGAATATTGCCAAACTATGTGAGGAGAGAGGTCCATACACTAGAAGCTGCATATCACCTTGCTCAATCGGACTCAAAATTAGATAAAAGAAAAATTCCAACTAGAAGCCATGCAAAAAACAGGAAAAACTTAAAAATCAATCGCCCAAAAACATCAATCTACAAAAACAGCTTCATATATAAAGCTAAGATGGCCTGGAACTCGCTACCAACTGAGAAACAGGCCATAGAATCAAGAAAGCATTTCAGAAAAGCAATAGAAAATACATATAAATAACAATACCTATAGTGAATGGGCCCCTCTCCTAACGAAGAAGGATTGCACCATATTATATACTATATATTGCATACTATATTATGTAACACTGTTACCTGGTTGAGACATACGTATCTCATTTATTTACTCTACACTTGTTTATTATTATATTTAACTGTATTCCCACATATATATTATGCGGAGAGCAACAGTAGACCGCCTGATGTTAATCCTGTACTGGACATATTAGCTACTAGAAAAGGGTCTCGAAAAATCAATGTAAATGATTTTACCCAAACAAACTGTATAATATTATTGTTAGGTTTATATATAGATAAAGGGAACGGTAGGAAGACCTAGGTGTAAATCCTAAAAGGTACCTAGAAACCTGTAGACCTGTTCATCGGAAAATTATTGTAAGATCACAGTGATGAATAAAAGATATTTCTATTCTATTCTATTCTATTCTATATATATATACTCACTGAGCAAGGGGGTGAGAAGTATCAAGTCTCTAGCAAGGTAACCACTATATATATATACTCACTGAGCAAGGGGGTGAGAAGTATCAAGTCTCTAGCAAGGTAACCACTATATATATATATACTCACTGAGCAAGGGGGTGAGAAGTATCAAGTCTCTAGCTAGGTAACCACTATATATATATACTCACTGAGCAAGGGGGTGAGAAGTATCAAGTCTCTAGCTAGGTAACCACTATATATATATATACTCACTGAGCAAGGGGGTGAGAAGTATCAAGTCTCTAGCTAGGTAACCACTATATATATATATATACTCACTGAGCAAGGGGGTGAGAAGTATCAAGTCTCTAGCTAGGTAACCACTATATATATATACTCACTGAGCAAGGGGGTGAGAAGTATCAAGTCTCTAGCCAGGTAACCACTATATATACTCACTGAGCACTGAGGAAGGGGGTGAGAAGTATCAAGTCTCTAGCTAGGTAACCACTATATATACTCACTGAGGAAGGGGGTGAGAAGTATCAAGTCTCTAGCTAGGTAACCACTATATATACTCACTGAGCAAGGGGGTGAGAAGTATCAAGTCTCTAGCTAGGTAACCACTATATATACTCACTGAGCAAGGGGGTGAGAAGTATCAAGTCTCTAGCTAGGTAACCACTATATATATATACTCACTGAGCAAGGGGGTGAGAAGTATCAAGTCTCTAGCCAGGTAACCACTATATATACTCACTGAGGAAGGGGGTGAGAAGTATCAAGTCTCTAGCTAGGTAACCACTATATATACTCACTGAGCAAGGGGGTGAGAAGTATCAAGTCTCTAGCTAGGTAACCACTATATATACTCACTGAGGAAGGGGGTGAGAAGTATCAAGTCTCTAGCTAGGTAACCACTATATATATATACTCACTGAGCAAGGGGGTGAGAAGTATCAAGTCTCTAGCTAGGTAACCACTATATATATATATATACTCACTGAGCAAGGGGGTGAGAAGTATCAAGTCTCTAGCTAGGTGAGCATTTACCTCGTCCACCCACAATCACCCAATCACTCACCCACCCACTTACCCACTCACTCAACCACTAACTCAGTCACCCTCCCACCCACCCCTTCACCCACAAACGTACCTGCCCACTCACTCAATCATTGTGACCCCACTCACCCACTCACTCCCTCCCTCACCCATCAAACTCACCACTGACTACCTCACCCACTTACCCATAAGCTCGCTGTATATTAAACTAATCATTACACAAAATTTCCTAAATTAGGTAATTTTCCTGTTGTTAATATTTTCTTCATTATGACTTAATTTGAAAGCATATTTCTAATAGATGAACATCTCCCCTTTATGAAGTAGTCATATCTTTTTTTTTTTTCTTTTTTTTTTTCTTTTTTAAAAATCTTTATTTTCCCTTATCCTGCCATCTTGGCTATTACAATTATAATGTTGCTTCGTCGAAGTGCTGGCTTGACAATCTCTGAAATAATAATTTATTGTTAATCTTCATTTTCCTATCTGGTTTCTCAAATAAGGATAAAAGAATTTTTATGTAGTAATATCTTTAGTTTTTTATGCAAAATGTGGTACATTTGTTCTTTTATCCAGACCCTCAGAGCTGTGTTTTGGAGTAGAAATTTCTTTAGTGCAGCGTTATATAGTGTTGTCACACACGCTTATTGCGTAATATCACCTAATATCACCAAATATGATTGAGTATGATTACATAACAATTATTGTATGAATCAATGTGATTATCATTATTGCCTATTTGTATGTTCATTGTAATAATCACACGTTCATAAACATACATAAGGTTACATCAGTAATGCCTAACATTAGCATAATGACGTCAATATTCTAGTATGGGACTTATAGCGACTTTATTATATGTGCATTCCATATGGGAGGTGCTATAAGTGGGGCACTATGAAAATATTGAAATAGTATGCATACTATATGAACTACTTCGTCACCAAGTTAGCTACTTTTTTCAGATTTACAAATGATACATTTGTGGTTACACATCAAGTTGTATGCCCATATAATAAATATAGAATGGAACTCGCCTGCAATAATATAAAATGTTATTGGACCTGATTCGTCTGCATAAGCACCCTGCCTACGGTATCGTGCTTATGCAGAAGAATCTCGTCCAATAATTTTTTCATTATTGCCAGCTCGTTCCATTCTCTCTATTTATAGGCATTCTTATAGTATCTGGTGTAGCTATTCTTTTTAGTTTTGAAAGGTAATACATTTTCCCCTTTGCTTTTGTTATTTTGTCCTGTAGGTGATCTTTGAATGTTAGTTTCTGATCAATATTCATGCCTAAATATGTGCAATTTTCAGTTTGTTTGATTTCGTTTTTCCTTATAAAAATGCTTTTCTTTCTTGCTTATTTTTCTTTCTAGAGGTAGTCAATGGCTTTTTTCGACATTCAAAGAAATTCTATTTTGCTTGCACAACAAATCTATGCCCATTAGGTCTTTCTGAAGGTTTTCTCATGCTATTTCCCTATCTCTGTCTGATGTATATATCACTGTGTCATCTGCAAAAATGATGGACCCTACAGTTTTGGATCACGTTGTGGATAGCATTAAAGGCAAACGCTACTATTCACTGCCCCGCCCCCCTTTACCATATACCAAATGTACGGGCATTTTACGCACTATTCCTTTAGCATTGCAGTCTATGAGGAAACGGCCCATTTTGTCACATTTTATAGAATAAAACAAACAATTAATGGCTACTCCTACTGTCCCAAAATTTTCTAGACATACAGTTCAGGTTATATACTACAGATAAAAAGGAAAAAAAATATATGTCATCGCGTTTGATTTTTTTTTCATAGCTGTCTGAAATAGACATGTTTGGGAAACAGAGCTAGCTATGAGTACTCTCAGTTGTACCCAATTAGCATGCAAGTCTATTGGGAAATGCTGCATTTTCCATTCACGGTTTTGGGAATAAAACAAAAGTGGATACTCCAAATGTCCCAGAGTTTTCTACACATATAGTGCAGGTAATATTCTACACATATAATGATATATAAGGAAAAAAATGTATGTCATCACGTTAAAAAAATAATTGTAGCTGTCTGAAATAGACATGTTTAGGAAACATAGAACACTTTGAAAGCAGCAGATTTTTGGGTTGTCAGCCATGTTTCAAAGCCCCATAATTCAGAAACTAGCACGGTGACCCATTAATTTTTTTTCAGTTTTGAGAACACAAATACTTCAAAAATCATATACTAAAGAATCAGAAAAATGACATTTATTTTCACTGGGGAGGGAAAAAAATTGTTTTTATAAAAATGGTGAAAAATATTGAGTTTTTTCGAGTTTTTAATTTAAAATTCACATTATGTATTTGTTGTTTTCAAAATAAAAATAACAATGCACCCTATAGAAAAGAGGCATAGAATTATTGGCCAAATAATACTCTCTCTAAAACTGTTAATTTTACTTAAATTGAGTGAATATAAATAGTAAATTTATATGAACTATGAAGTTGAGGTACTGCAAAATGGGCCCCCCTTTTGGTCGTCATTGGTACTTTTGAGATGCCAAATTTTGAAGCACTGTAATTCAAAAATGAGCATGGCGACCCAATGATTTTTTTCCATCCTTATGACCAGAAACACTTCAAGAATCAAATACTAAAGTTTCAGAAAAATGACATTTATTTTCATTTTCCACTAGATAGTAGCGTTTGCCTTTAATGTATATTATGAACAATAGTGGTCCCAATGTGGTTCCCTTCTCTCCCCTGATGAAAACATGGTGTTCATCAGTTGATGCACCTGCTTATTTGAAAGAAAAGCTCATGAAATCACATAAAAACTTCAAAAGAGTAAAGACCATCTACTGGTTTTGATGTGATTTGAAAACATGATATAATAATGTTTAAAGCTTGAAAATTCAAAGTAAAACAATCACGAAAACACGGCCCTCGGTGAGTGATATTAAAAATGCACTCTCAGCTATGCATACGCAAATCTGCACATTTTTTTCTTTTGGCCTCACATACACCAAGCATATGACAAACTTAAACATGTCCCTTAGTTTCTAAGATTTCTGAAGATTGTTAAAAGCATGTAAATAGCCAAAGAAGTGATCTACTGAGCACCATTTCGATTCTCTCTCTACCAGAGATTTCACAGGGATTTCGCCCTTGTCAGCTCATATCATATAGCTCATATCATATCATATACAACCCCTCATGGAACCCCTCTATTGAGACCACCCTTGGGACTGAGAGAAACTGGTCTTAACAGCCAGGTGATCCTATTAGAGGAGCTAATCTAACAAGAGAAAAGCAATTCGCGACTGAGAGAAACTGGTCTTAATAGAGGGGTGGTCTCTATAGAGAGGTGGTCTTTATGTGAGGTTCCACTGTATTGGAAATGAGAGCCCACCATATATGCTGTGTCACGTTTTGCGTTCCACGTGTCAAACAGATGTTTGTGTGTTAGTGTGTGGGTTCGGTATACATGTGGAGACCTGGTTTTGACAGTAGTACAGTAGTACACTAGCTATACTTGAGTAGAATTAAGTAATCCATGTGCCCAGTCCATGTGTTGATATCTCAGTGATGCAAACGTATTTTTTTAGATGCATTCATCCAAGGCCATATAAAATTATAAAAAAATAGACCCTACACACATGCATATATGTGACCAAGGGTTCCCTAATACCCCACTTGTCTTTAATGGGATATAACAGGGAATTGGTGCAGTGTTATGCAGAGCAAAATCTGATACTGAATTCGATAATTTTAATCAGCTTTTCTTCATTAGAATCGTTTTCCCAAGACATATGATAGTTTTAGAGTGTTTATCTCAAGACTAGCCATTACATTTCAGGATCTTCCACAGCTGATACTGTATCTGACACAAAAAATATTTCATTAGATGGGTTTAAGTACTGTAAAGTCCTCATTTTCCAAGGGAAACATGGAATATTGAATTATCTCAGATGGTTACCATGGCAACCAAAGAAAAAAAAAGAATACAACAGCAATACAATCTAGAAATTATGCATCGATGGATATGTACACAAATTATTGACACATCACAGATCAAATGTTGAAAATAAGCCAGTAACATTAGTATCAGTTGAACATAAGTTTAATTGGTTGACGGCCAGTCCCCTTTGACATCAATAGCCAATGTGACTCTCTCCATGTAATCAGCTCCACAGGCATTAATAATTGACCATGACAACAATGGTCTCAAAATGATGAGAAACATTTAAGCTATAGTTCTGGCACAAAAAGCATTTCATTAGAAGTACTGGAAAGTCCTCATTTTCCCAGGAAAATATGGAATATTAATTATCTCAGATGGTTACCATGGCAACTGAAGAAATGTTGAATAAAACATTCCAATGAAAACTAGAAATAATGCAGGAATGGATATGCATGCATATTATTGACACATCACAGATCAAATGTTGCAAATAAGCCAGTAATATTAGTATCAGTTGAACATAAGTCTATGTGGTTGACGGCCAGTCCCCTTTGACGCTAACACCTATAGCCAATGTGACTCCCTCCATGTAATAAGCTCCACAGGCATTAATAATTGGGTTACCATGGCAACAACGGTCTCAAAATGATGATAACTTCCTCCTTGATCTGTTCCATTATGTGAACCCTTGATAATGCCAATTCTTGATACTTATTTATCACTAAATCCCAAAATATGCAAAAAATTATTATTTTAATAAATTAATATCCAGAAAACACATGTTGACATAATAAGCTTTCAGATGATATATTGTTTACCTTACTACACAAAAGAGAACATACCATAAGACAAGTATGATTTTACCATCACATTTAGATGATTTTACCCTCAGGAATACAGATGTCAAAGGGTTAAGTGAGGTAATCATAGAAAGTAGCACTGGGGAAATTTTAGAAGAGCAGTAGCAATAACAACTGTATAAAATCCTGCAAAATATTGGTCAACTGACTTTTAGATGGGTTGGAAAAGAATGGAAGAAAAAGTACAAAATGATCAGTATTGATTGACGTTAACTGTGTGTACATCTTCTGCTCAGGGTGGTATGTAGGTCAAGGTTCTCATCCTCGGTGCAGTATGCCAAAGACTCTGCCGTATGGCATCTTGTTTATGCGGACAAATCTCATCCAATATATTTTCGATTACTGGTGGCTTGTTCCATTCTCTCTATGTGTGGATTGAAATTAGATTATAAAGTCTACATTCTTTATATTTTGCATTAGTATTGATTCTGCATGACGCCTACGTTTATCCAATATGAGTTTCATTCACAATATGATGTAGTCAAAATCGTTTAAAAACGTTTATGCTTATAGTTGCCATTAGTCTTTTGTTTTTCATTTCTAGGTTGTTTAAACGCATAGATGTGAACGGGGACCACAAATTAGACTTGAGGGAGTTCCAGAACGCGCTCCACCATGAAGGTATCAATGTGTCAGAGGAGATGGAGCGAGAGTGCTTCAACGAGATGGACAGGGACAGGACGGGAGCAGTTGACTCTGAAGAGTTCATCGTAGCACTACGGGTAATCTATCCAGGAGTCTGTCTTTTTATCTAAGTAATAAAAAAAAAAAATAAAAGATCAAAAAGGGCACATCAGTCCATCCAAAACAAATGAGCCAGAGGGGCACAAAGGCATACAAGGGAGAGATCGTCAGAAAAAGTTACTTTGATATACCAAGTATTCATATTTGTTCAGTCTAATTAGCAGAAGTTCCCTAATTTGTAGACCTACCTAATGTGCATTTTCTGAAAATCTGACTGAATTGGGATTTGCATATCTCACTGCGCTAAATTATAGCTCACATCCTCAATATTAAGACAGTGGTTATGGTTAAACTGTCTATGGGAAAAGACAGAATGTTCATGATAAATCAATTAACATGTATGCGTTAGATATTACAGATATAATTATGTCTAGAGAAGTTGTCTCACATATGCCACAAACCATGGTGTAGTACTATGGTACCTATAAATACATTGTTGGACACATTAAGTATAAAACTCTTCTAAATATCAGTAACTCCTGCATACCTCCCACGTGTTAGATTATAGTAGGTGCTGGTATGCCTGGACTACAGTTTAGATTACAATAGCTGCCGGTATGGCTGGACCGGCAATGTTATAATCTTGGTTATGCGGACAGTAGAACTGGACTAAGCGACCCAATGCGACCCCCAGGGCCGGAGGACGAACACATGGCAACAACAAACGGGTCACTTATACAAGAAACTTGTGACAGATAAGCCACTGCTATGTAAACAATGACACCCTAGCAAGCATAGAAGTTGGAAACAAACATCTCACTGGTGTAATTATGACTATATTAAATATCAGTCAAATATTACTTAGGAATGAGGTTACTTAATCAACTGAATATAATGTCTGTGCTCTGGTACGACGAGCCTTACTGCTAAAGAAAAGGTAACACAACTCAGATAGCCAATATCATATGAAAACTGTATTTCAGGTAATTCAATATAACCATGAAATCAGAGTCCAAAGTCAATCAAGTATAGAGCAGGTATTGGTCAGGTTAGCAGCAGCAGGTAGTTCTGTGTCCAGAGCAGTTCTGCCTTTCCTTCACCCAATACCTGGCTTATATACCTTACTCACCCTGTCCCCAGGACTCCATGGCTACAACATGGTTACAGTACATTTGGTATATCAAATCATTAAATACAAACAAACAAGTACATCAAAAATCGCACAGGAACATGTTCAAATCATGTTCCTTCTACTAAGGATTAGCTTTGGTTGCTACCCCTAGTCAGGTAAGCAAGCCTACAAGCTTGCACAGAGGATTAGCCTAACCCAGCTATGAGCCTCTGGGTGAATCATATGCACAAAATGCTTCCTCATTCTGCTCAATAAATAACTCTAAAATATGCGATATGTTCTAATCAAAATCTAAACATTGTTTTATCACTGGTCCCCGCACGCTTTTCTAGACCTTGGTATTAAATATACTTCTCCCTATTCCATGTAATGTTTATGTTTATATTTGTTGTCTTTTTGTTAAACTTGTATTATATCAGTAAGGGCAACATCGGTGACTCCAACTTTCTGGCTGTTTGGGTGGTTTACAGGCCCAACCAGACAGCATTGGCATATAATAATGAAAGGAAGCTCTAAATTGATGCCTTAGAGGTGGCCCTCATTACTTTGGAGTGAATATCATTCATACTTGTATAAGCGAGATGGGACCACTATATTGCATAGTGAACATTAATAGAGCATCATACCAAAAAACTAAAGACACTTAACTGTAACAATGGCAATTCATAGAGTGGCTGTAAGAGCTGCACTCGTGGTCATAATAAAAGATAAAATAGAGGAAGAAATAATTATAGCAAATGGCACGATGGAGGGTTCAAACTGATTGAGACACATTAGAAAACGGGATGAACCCCAAAGAGGTGAGTTCCCGTTTTCTGATGGAGTTCAGATCAGTTTGAACCTGAACAGAGTGCCATTTGCTATTTATTACACACTGTATTTGAATTTTAAAAAGTAAATTTAACTTGTGTGGCCTAAAGTTTGGCTCAGGGAAGCTTGATTCACTGCAATTTGTAGGTGTAACTTATGCGGCCGCACTGATAGACCCGCGCCCGTTTTATCAGTCAGATATAAATATTTCCCCAGCAATGACTGATTATTTTCAGCCGCAAATGGGTGCGACTGATAATTATCAGTCACCTCGGTAAAAAACAGCCATCACTGGTTTTTCTCAGTGCCTTCATAGAAATCTCAGTCAGTGACTGATTTTCCGTAGCGCCGATGGGAATATCAGTCAGTCACTGTTTTTTTCTGTCCTGTCGCTTCATGCATTGCTGACCATGCCAGAGCGTCAATAGCGTCAATTTTCACGTCAATTTGCATGACACTTAGAGTTGACACCGCCACCTTCCCACCACTATTAATAGCGCGTCAAGTCTTGCTAAATGAAACCATGCACTGTCAACACACATCTGAAAGCATCGGTAGACAATAGTCACATGTACATGTATATATAATAGCCTATACACGTATTATAGTACTTAGCCTAATTCTTTATTATTTTCACATATAGCAGGGTGAAAATCACAGACTATTACACCTTTCATTACATTACATATATACAAAGAGGACATAATCACATACTATATCGGTTGGTAGGCCTAATCTATCGAGTTATGAGCTGCATGCATAATCAAGTAACCCCCCTATTTTGACCTATTGTACATTGTCAAGGGAGAATCAAGTGACTGATATAAATCGATAGGAAATAATGTGTCCTAAACAGTTTTATTTGACCTAAGATGTTAGTGCATTTAATATATAAAGTAAAATGAAACAAACAATTGTAATATCCATTTAGTTTGTCTCGAAGTCAAAAATCATAGAAATTATGACATTGTAATCGTATTGATATTGAAACAGAGATTTATTTTTTATTAAAGACAGACATTTAGGGAGGCTTGCCAACCTATGTCCTATTTTATTCAGTTTTCATAAACACATAACATGTTCATATCACATCCAAGTATATATTAATGCAGATATCAAAGCTTTAAAATATCGCACAAAATGTTGAAAGAAACAGGTGTCCAAGTAGCCTATTAATTCAGACATATGGAATATTACAATCTTATTCAACATATTAATGTGGACACAGGAATTTCCTTGAGGTCTATAGCAGTAGAATAGATTTCATAGCTTCGAATTCAGGGTTTTCCACCGGTAGAATAGAATAGGGGGTCCCCTGTTAAAATATAAAAAAATATTCATGAAATCGGTACAAGGCTAGGAGTTTAAAAGCCTAGAAAATGGGCATTTTTGGAGAAATTGCTTTGAATAATATTGGAATATACCTGGTATCAAATGGCCTTGAATATTCAAACCGGGTTTCTTACCTATTTTTCATTTGAGTATTGATGAAAAATATTTGATCTAATGTTGTGACAGCATCAACTACTGCGATGTTCAAACAGTTTTTTTTAACTTATTTGCTCTCATTTAGGCTAGCCCAAGGGCCCAAATAATATTATGAAATATTTATATTTGAAATTAATGCATTCCAAGATCACTGTGTCAGTCACAGAAATATGTATTTTCATACCAAGTCAAAAATCTTTCCACACCAAAAGGAAAGATAGGGACCTTCAATATAAAGTCAAATATTAAGAGTGACACCGGTTGAACTAAATTATTGCGTCATGAATTTGCGTATGGTAAAAGTGAATTTGAAGTGTTTTGGAAGGTAGCGCGGGCTAGATGCACCGACCTCTTGTGGCAGATTGATGGCGGCACCTAGTGACAGCGAGTGACAGCTTCTCCACCAAACTAAACAAGCAAACGGCCGCCATTTTGTCTTACACCATAACGGTCTCCAAAAGCAAAGAAAATCCTGTAACTCGCCATATCCGCCACGTTTCTGACATCACAATTCACCATCATATTGATCCGAGGATGCAAGAGAGTTTGTGTAAGTATTCCTATTCATAAATAGCGTATATAGCCATTAGAAATCTAGCATAAGGTTTTTGGGGGGCCGTGCACCGGGCCGTGCAAGGGGACCCGGGGAGCTACAGCATGTTTTACCATTCATATACCAGTACTGTATTTATTGGTCGGGAATGGTTCTACTAGTAAGTGCTCTAATTTAAGTATACTAAATCTCCATATAGTCTTTTCCATATGATTATCTCGGCAAGATCACACAAAATATGTCATTGCGTTGGCCAGCTCTTTCTTGGAATGCCAGTCAAAACGGCCCTGTTGAAACGGTCCCCATTTTGATAACATGACTGCCCTAGTCTAGGCCCAGGCCTAGTGACTGAGTTTGCTGCGCCAACTCCCGTCAACTCGTAGGTGTTGAGTTGGACTATTACATCTTTCCACCCGAGGCCTGCCTCTACTGTAGGCGAGCCTTCATGGTGGTAATACTGGCAATGAATATGCTATCATAGGGGTAGGCTATAGTGCTACAAAACGTAGGCCTACTACTTCAGCTTATAAATCATGGGTGGGATGGTGATCTGTGTATCAGTTGTTATCCTGGCTTTGGTTGTGGGGTTGTGGGGCTCGCAATGTTGGTCGACGACCTAAGTATTTACTAGGGCAGATTATTCTGTCCAAAAAAGACCTAATAGATAGAATAGTTGTACAACCATACAACTTAAGGAAAGTCAAATAGACATGTCGGAATATTTAATGTTTTTGAAATTTTGTAAAAAAAAATCTTAAACAGTCACTGAGGTATAAGCATATAATCATATTGACTGCATTCAAGTTTAATGATTTCGCTGAAAGGTGGATTATAACAGCCTTTTCAAGTATACATTGAAATAGTGTATTAGCAACGATTAAGAAAATCAGCAAAAAATATATTTATATAATCTTTAAATTTATTTAGAAATGAGGAGGGTATTTACAGGACTACATAGGCTACATACCATGTGTAGGTTTGTACGATCAGAATTGACAAAGATATGATATAAACCTAAAGAGACAATAGTCAATTTGTATCCATTTTTCCTCTTCATTACAAATGATTATTATTGTCATATATATATACAGCTGTATGAAATAATTTGCTTGATACCAAATATTCTGGAAGTGTCCGATATCACAGCTAAGCCTAATATCGTCCTTACAATAGGTTACATTTGAATAATGTCCCCTATATTTCTAAAAAGAAACGGTAAACAGATGAATAGATTATTTCGTCCTTCAATAGAATTAGAGGGGAGATTAAAAAAGAGCTCAGATAACTGACTTAATTACGTTGGTTATCTATCATGTTTGCCTGGGCTTGTGCTAGGGTTATTTCCCGTTAGCCACTGTGGCGAAATTCCAAAGAAATGTTATCACCACACTGACTCTCTTTTCTAGAAAAAATATGACTTTAGAGTAACCACACGCAATGAAATGATGGAAAAAGATTGTTTTATTAGAGATATCATTGTTTTCCCCACTGTGCCTAAACCCACATATCCAAATATATATATTTCTAGCGCCAAACTGAATCTCTTTCCCTGTATATGGGCATCCCTCTATTTACAAGACTATTCAAAATAAAGGATCACCATAGGTAATAGCAAGGAATTGTTAACTATCACCTTCAATGATTTTCATAATGTTACCTGTTTCCACCCCTTCTATTGCTCTAATTATCACAGAAATTAAATTAAATAAATTGTTGACTAATTGAATTTCGTCGACAGCTGTTACAAACAGTTAAGTTCATAAGTTATACTTTATACCTGAGCGGAAAAGCTTTTCCCTTACACTTAGGACCCTTTGTCACTTCTATAGGATCATAAGGTATTGATATGTAAAGCCTTAAATATGAGGTTATTCATATCCAAAGTAGTTTGACTGTAAATAATAATCAAATTGCATACATCTCCAGTGATATTTAAATAAATTCTTTAAACAAGTCTGAAAATAGACATTAGTCTACCGTATAATTCATTGAATAATAAATCATTGTATATACCTGTCTGATTGTTCTCAAGTGTCGACTGGACTACTTCATTTAAATGAACTTTCTAAATCCATCATTTCAGGTGTGCCAATTCTGAAGTTATGTCATGTCAACTCTTTTTGCAGCTGAGGGATGCCTGACCAGCACCAACTGCTGAGAAATCTCCATGACTGGTATAAAGAGGTGGGAGAAAGCTTGCATAACCTCTTGAAGACGCAGGAAAGAAATCCCAGGACACCAAACTGCAGGAGACTGAATGTAAGTTTTTTTGTCCTCACTAAGGAGCAGATAATTGCTTCCTAACATCATGTGCATACCGGTACATGACGAAAACGTTAGAACTTTCCCCAGACAGGAGAAGGAACTTTTGGCTAAGGCTCACAAATTGTCATCACTATATATAGGGGTGAAGTGATAAAGGGAAACAACTATTTAGAAATTAAAATATGTAGTGTCCGATCGACGGCCTTAAGCGACTATGAGACTTAATCTATCGAATAAAGACAACGACAACAACAGGATCTAATGGACCTCGCCAGCTTTTATATTCAACTGTTCCACACCCGGGCTGCTCTCACGAGAACAACAACATAACAATACGTCATATCGAATAATCAATATATAAGTGTGCATACACAATGGGTGTATAAGAAAGGAATGACAGTAAATATATAGAACAAGCAGTATCACACAGCAATAAAAAAGTTAAAATATAGACCATCGAAATACAACGACCTCTATCGGTCAAACCCACCACAACTGCGACCAGCGCGGCTACTCTACACTCACTTGCGGGACTGGTACGACAGCCGCGTAGCCCCGGCTCTGGTTTAGCAAATGCCAATCCAGAGCCGCGCACCACAAATACATATTTTTGCTGCCAATTGTCAGAATAACGGCCAGATGCAGGAGGTGATCTCCATCATGACAGATTATAATTTACTTTGGTAGTTGAATGTTTCTCACATAAATTATTACTTTCATTTTGGCTGTTTTACTGTTTTTGTAATACATGAGATACACTCAACGACAGTTATGCCATTATTTCATAGACAGAAAGTTATTTTATTCCTTTGTATTATTCTTTTATAAAACGTAATATTTTTGGCATTTTCTGTGAAGTCCTGCTATAAAACCTACTGGTCCTTATAGAAATCGGGTAGCCCTAAATTGTCGGATACACTGATGTATATAATATTTCAGCATTTCAAAATTTCTTTCAAGACAACTGTTTAAATGGTTTAAGTATACTGAATCCCCCAGATCTTTTCCATTCAATAGTCCGTCCGTTTTGTGGGGTCTAGGAAGGAACTGTGTAGTTTGTACTTTTGTCAGTTCTGATTTAGGACGGGAATTTGAGTAAGATATGAAATTTTGTTTATACAGTAGTGTAGTCACCATGATATCGACCAGTAAAACACTTGGCAAGATCTGATGTATACTCAATAAATATTGATTTAAGGGCTCCACAAATATATCTATATTATCTTATATTACAGGGAACAACTTCAGGCATTACAGTGTATGTAGAGAGGTCTGAGACGGTCTAAGCATTCGACAAGAGCAACACGAAACCAATAAGACCCATATCAACCATGTAAGTCCACCTTATGCCATATTTTTATAATCGTTTTTATTAAAAGCCAGTATAAGATACTGCTGATATTTTTCGGCAGTCCATGCGGCCTTTCAACCTTTCCTTGTAATCGTTTTATAATCATTTTCCTTTGGGGTATTGTGGTCTATTATGCATATTTTTCACTCATTCATCCCACATGGAATATCTCAATTCCCAACATGTATTATTTTCTAAGCGGCCTAGTAGATGCCTATAACCGTTTTTCAGACAAGCCCCTCTTCCAGAGTACAGTAATATCTCTCTCTCTCTTTGTACATTTGTGCCCCCCGATCCCCGCCCCCCCCCCGACCCTCACACACACACACCTTGAAGCAAGAGATATACTGCAATATACACTAAAACATCATTAGTATATCTAATGACTAAGGTATCTCGTTTACTTGATTATATTCATAATTAGTATAAACTCAGAAAATGTAGAGATAATCAGTCATTTAAAGTTTAAAGTCAGTAATTTTGATTAAAAGACAGTAATTTTGATGTTTGTTGGATCAAAGGAACCATGCAATTATTTACTATCAAAACAGCAGAATACTACTTCCTGGATTCATACTAATAAAAATGACCCTGTATTTTGCACTTAATGTCTGATATTATTTATGTATAATATTATTCTTTTTTCTTTCTTCTTTAAGGGGTTTTACCTTCAACCAAAGGAGGGAACAAAGGCAAGCTGCAAGAGGGAGACAAGTGTCATGCAAATGTTGCCTCATGCACCAGGGATTACGTGAATTTCCTATGCTTCAGAGCTTGATATTATTAAGATGTTCATCTGCTAAATCCCAAAATGGTTTGAAGTCCAGTCAGCTGAATAACAATTTTACTTTTTCGATGGCAGCAAGTTTGCTGAGTTACATCTCAGCGAAATGTTAGAAAGAATATACATACCAGTCTCTAACGAATTATTTATCAAGGTGATTAGGTGTACATGGAAGTTTGTAAGTCGCCAGAGCGGCAGGGGAAGCTAAGACATACATGCATACAGGTATATTGGTATATGTTGATTTGCCTCCTCTCTGCTACTCCTTCCCGTCTACTAAGCGTATACAAAAACATATATTTGGGTCTGAAATAAATCCTAACTTTGTAGTTTATTTTTGGACAAATCAGAAATTTCCTGGAACCAACAATTTGGGCACTGTATAATGACAAAATTAGAATAGAACTTGGTCGTTTCATGGTGGATATCTCGTCTACACATTGAAACCTATCGTATTAAATGTCTTAGGAAACTTTTTGGCCATTATTAAGAAAAATATCAGTGCCTCTAAGACGTTGATCGCGCCCGTAGGGTTAGTATTGGGTTGTGGCGAGATTTGTCAAATCTGGAATTCGCCACGCCGATATAGTGCTTAATCCTCAACAATTTAAAAAATTCTTTCACTAGAAACGTAGTCTAGGGGACCTCTCCCAACATATGGATGAAAAGATTTTAAGAATATTTCAATATTTTGCGTTTTTTATGGCAGCAAAGGAATTCCTATACTAACTCTTTGGACGCGAGATTTCGGATCATGTTTGACAGGGTGCTTTTTAAAAATTTATGTCGTAATGAGCTTAGTTGTGTGTATCTTATATCCTGACAGCTTATATCCTGACAGCTTCACTTTATAAAAGCTATATGACGCAGTGGACTTTTGCTATCAACGACTGGAATATTTTTAGTTTCATGACGTTTTTATGTATACATATGGTATGTATGTACAAGGTTACAGCGTTTTGCTCCATGTTATCAAGTTTATATTATTATATTTATTACCCAAGGTTGTGTGCCATTATTGTTCATGATTCGTGACAATTGAGAGTCGTCCAAAGCCGGGGCTGATATCAAGCAGTATTACTTATGATATTATTGTATTCCATGAGAAATGGTGGTATTATGTATTCTATAGTAGTGTATTTTTACAACACATTGATAGGAATAATTTTCCTATTATAACTTAGTTTCATTTTCATTTTCAGATCAAATGATTTCTTAGTTAAATTAAAATATTTCGGTTGTAAATTCTTCAGAGTATAAAATGAGGGATTTGGGAACATGAACCAAATGACTCAGGTTTAATCTGGTATCATTCAGTATAAATAATTTTCAAAAGTCCCAAGTTTTCCTTATTTCGTATGTATAATGGTAGTACAATGTTCTGATATTGTGTTTCTAATTGTTCCTTAAGAAAAATCAATCTAAAATCGATTCCAATGTTACTGTTAATTTCAAGTAAATCACGGTGTTAAGGGTGCAGTAGGGGTCCAATCGAATCTCATTTAGAGATGCATAGAGAGTAGCTGGCTTTAGCAGAGCCTTATGAGCTAATACCTAGGTCGGTAATTACCATTTTTAGCTTACAAAGTCTATCTAATATTTATATTTTCATTCCGGTTACCCTTTCTAAGTTTTCTAATATTAAAAACATGATTCATCAACTGGAATATGTTGAAGTATTTATGTATAAATATAATATATTGTATTAGGTTAAGGTATTTTGCTCAATGTTATCGAGTTTATATTGCTCAAAGAGAGAATGTAGGGTTTGGAAATATTAGTCATATTAGAGCATTGTAAAGCATTGATATACTGGTGAGTAATGTGAGAAGTCTAAATATATTACCAGCAAAGTTTATTTCCGGCGAATATCAATTTTTTGTTCTTTTATATTATTCTGCACCAATATCTAGATAAACTACATGAGGTTATAAGTGACTTAGTTAAAAAATGAGTATTAATTCAATAGTACTGTCATACGATACAGCATGAAGTTCACACAGAGGTGGCTTTCGGAGAAAAATACAATCAATTAGATGGAAAAAACAACGAATTAAGAGAAGCATGCTGGGGCGACTAACTGGTTCTTGGAACCGATTGCCGGAAAGAATTAGATTAGTGGAGGATACCAAATCCTTTAAAAACGCTCTTAAAAAACATTACTTAGATGGTTTTATAAACTCTGGCAGAATTGAAATGTAGAAGACCTATTACTGTGATTCTTTTTCTTTCATTACAACCTTGACTGACTTTGTTCGCTTTTTCTTAGATCGCTTGATCGCCCTTTCTGAGTTTTTTTGTTTTTTTTTTTTGTTTTTTTTTTGGTGGTATGCTTGTGAGAATTTGACTGTTTTTTGTTTGTTTGTCAGTGTACAGACTTCCATACATATGCAATGACCTATCGTTTTGTGTGATTATTTTCCGAATGTACAAATACTAATCTTTTTGTTGACATAAATATGTAATACCCAACGGATCTCTGATAGAGCACGACGCTATACTTATGTTTTTAACAACTGTTTTTATACTTGAAATTGCCCAGGTTACAACCTGGTTACTATTGTATGTCTCGATAACAAGTGTATGACCGCAAATTAATGTTGTGTACTACTGTCTTTACGTAACTTAATTACATATATTCCCTTAAATGGTGTATTATTTATATTACTGAGATTATCTCTTCTTATCATAATAACTTCTGCATTTGTCATCTCGCGGAATATGTTCCATATTATTGTAACTTTTTTTGTAACATCAGGCGTTTCTGAGAACAGCATCATCGATGTAATGTTTTAAGTCCTGAATAAAGATATTTTATAAATCAAATCAAATCAAGTATAAGTGACACTTGGCTTATGAGTAGTAATCAATCCATTCAGTACAGTATGGATTTTTACATTTGTTTCGTCCAAATACACCCTATTTCGGATGACAGTGGGTGGGACCGAGGGCTGGCCAGTCACAGGTGTTGATTAGCTCCTAATAATTGGCTAAAACAAATTGATGCGCAGATTAAACTTACTACATTGAATTTTACATATCCCCGAAAACGGGGAACATTGTTACCACTTTAAATAGTAATGCTTCAATTTCAAGGAATTGTAGCATTCATGCCCTTGTCTTACTGTATGGCTTAATATTTAGTAAGACAATTTGGGTTTATTCCCCTCCTACGTCTATGATCCTAGTCAATTGTAAATAAAGTAATAAATCTGTATGTGATGAATGTAAATAAAGTGTTGCTTTACATGATTTCCAGTGTTTGTTACCATTTCCTTTCTAGTTGGTCATATTGAAATCGTTTTAGGTTTTCATCAGGGGTATACTACTAGCCTGTGACACCCCAGGAATTGCAGCTTCCCGGTGTGTCACAGGGGATATTAGTACTATAAAACCTGATAATTCCTATTTTCATAACCCCTATAATTTGAATTAATGAAAAACCATCAATCTAACAAAAAACGGTCAAGTTAAAGGGCCACTGAAAAATAACGGTCAAACCTTGGTTACCACCGAAAAAAACGGTCAAATATTGGTAAAAAAAACACCCTGCAAAAAACAGTCAGCATTGAGATGACTGGGATTTATCGGTCACTGACCGGTTTTTTTCTCGGTCACCAAAAGTGATGACCGTTTTTTTTCTCGGTCACCAAAAGTGATGACCGTTTTTTTTTTCGGTCACCAAAATCTGACCGTTTTTTTTCGGTCACTGAAAATCTGACCGTTTTTTTCTCGGTCAGTGCCTGGCAATTGGATGCCAGCCAATTCCTGAGAAAAAACGGTCACTCACCGAGGTTGGGTCTATCAGTGCGGGTACAACATCAATTGTATTAGATTTGTAGGTCAGGCCAACACTGCGCCAACGAGATTATGTCATAGTCATGTGTAACAATGGAAGCCTCACTGCTCATGTGTGCCCTGATGCCCTGATGTGCGCCAATTTAAAGTGTACACAAATATTAAGTTATGGCATTGTTGACATAGGAGGGATTGTTGGGTCAAAAATTCATGTTCACACACAAATGAATACGTTTAATCACTTTTTTTCATCAATTCAATGTATAATTTAGGGGCCCTTGGTTTGTGTTGTAGGCCTTTAAAAAGATGAAACAAGTATCTATATGTATCTCCATATCTAGTATCCATAAACATCTTTATCCATTATCAATAGTTCCATCTTTGTATCACACCCAACCCAGCCAGCCTCCCAACAGTAGCTGGACCTGGTGCGCCAGGTGTTTAACCTGATGCCACCGTCTAACACTGTGCTATTCATATATCTATGCTAGCTACGCACAGGATTTACTAGTGGGACAGTCAGGCCCACATCTTCATCGCTCCTTATTCCATAGTTTAGCGCCCGATTCCTTAACAGGGAAGGGGGAAGGGGGAAGAGGGAGAAAGGCCATATACATTGGTCATTTAAGTAACCTAAACGTCGGCTACCCGATCTCTTAATTGTATGTGGTAAAAGAAATAGCGAGAATTGAAGCTAAAACAGGAGGAACTTTCCCCCAAATTGGGTCGAGGGAGGCGAGCCCACCCCATGGCCCAGCTGTTTTTTTTATGAGGGCGCTAACTGATTAATTGGAACTAATGGTATTCCTTCTTCCATACATCGACATCAGAGAGAAATCACCATTGTTTAATTATCCTGTCATAAACTATATTAGAGTTCTATTCTATTTCTAGTTAGGTTTCTATTAGAGTAATTATAAAATGGAGGGAACAGGACATGGAGAAAGAGGAGTAGGAAGGAGGAGGAGGCAGATTATATTTATGACTTATGTTCATTCTTACAATGCAGTGTTGAACTCTGTTGCCATGACAACATAATATTTTTTTTTTTTTTTTTTTTTGTGTGTATGACGCAGCATTGAACCTATTTAACTCACTTTTACTGGTTGTCCTGCTACTGCTTTCTTATGGAAAGTCAAACGTAAACAGGTGGGCATAAAAGAAGTGGGTGTAAATTTAATTTGAAACCCTTATCAAACCATTATTGTCAAGGAAATCACTCATTAAACATAGTGGAACGGGTTCCTACTATGCCAAACCATGTCCACTGCAAAATTTGTGGCAATCTCTCCAGCAATTTCAGAGGAGATGCGGAGAATTACACTTTTCTCTTACAGAATTAATATTATACATATATGTTTATATCTAGATAGTCCCTGTTCATCTGTACATTAATCTCTCTATCCCTCCCCATACTGCTTGTGTCCTACTCCTATATATATCTATATAGGGGTCAGATCTTCAGAAAATTCGCATTCACCAATCCTCCCAAATAAACCACATTTAAGACAAAAATGAGCTTCAAAATGCAGTTTAATAAGCTAATGAGCTGCCAATTGTACATTTTCTGAGGATCTGACCCATATGTTTATCTATATATATCAATGTCTATATCTCTCCCCAGCCTGCTATGTTCTACTCCTATATATCTATATATCTATGTAACTTCACCAAATTAATTGAATTTGATAAAGGCACTCATTGGAGGAAATGATACTGCTATCATGATAGACGCAGCTACCTGTATTTGTATGTAACATCTATACAAAATAAAAGAATTCTTGAATTGAATTGAATTGAATCTTCATCTATATATCAATGTCTATATATATCTCTCTTCCCAGCCTGCCATGGGGCCGCGGAGGCTGGACTTGGTGCGGCAGGCGTTCAACAAGATGGACAAGTCTAACGATGGTGTGATCACTGCTGAAGACCTGAAGGGTGTGTACAGTGCTAAGGAGCACCCCAAGTACAAGTGTGGCGAGTGGACGGAGACGGACGTCTTCAACCACTTCCTCAACTCCTTCAATGGACCTGACACTGATGGCATCGTGAGTACTAACTCTGCTATATGTGATGTGTTCCAGGAAAATGAGTCATAAGTCGCAAAAAATAGATTTTGAGATACCATTATATTTGAAAAGAGGAGATCAAGCCGATTCTAATGATAGTAAACACTAGGGTACCTAACATGTATTTCTATATTCTACGTTTGATATTTTTATTTTTGAAAAAGAAAAGTTTTCAATGTTTCAACCAGTAAAGTAACTAAATATACTCCATATGAAGGCCTTCAAAACGCAATAATATATTTAATACAATGTCCTGAAATTTGATACATGGATTTATATGACTATAAGTGCTACACTCACTAAAAATCAGAACATTTCAATAAAGAAATCTTATGAAAAAACACTTTGAAAAATATCAATTTTGCGACTTATGACTCATTTTCCTGAAACACAGCACATATGAGAAATTGCTTTGAAACTTTTTGTCACAAATAAAAATATCAAACTTAGAATATAGAAATACTTATGTTTACTATCATTGGAATCTGCTTGATCTCATTTTTTCAAATTTGGTGATATCTCAAAACTCATTTTCTGCGACTTGTGACTCATTTTCTTCTAACACATCACAAATGTACCATTAAATGAGGCGAAGAAAAATTCATGAATAATACTTTATTCAGTATATAAATCCAGCAGTGGTTGGCAATACCAAACAAAGCCATCTGCTTGGCTGATATGTGGTATTTTACATTGAGCGGCTTATGATTGAATTGTATTGCAATAGCAATTATAGAAAATTAAAGTCTTGTCTAGGGGCAAACAGGGGATTCTGAATAGACTATACCCTACCAAGAATGTGATGATTAAAACCTGTTGGTGATTTGTCACTGTTTTGCGACCATGCTTAGTGTGTCCTTTAAGGTCTGGTATCATTTGACCAGTCTTTAACCTTTGCCTTGATAAAGAATTCTCTAAAAGGCCATGTAAATTGTTATTGCCTTCTTGACAGCTTTGATGACAGCGTTACACCTTCATCTGTGATATTTGGTCTGTTCTACCAGATTTAACAAGTTATAAGTTTATTAAGTTAATCAATGATTTAATCAACTATTTTTCTGTTTAACTTTATAATCAGTTTAACTTAATGTATATATCCTCCGTTTCCATAGGAAACGAATTCTCCGTTTCAATTATTTGTGCGCAAATTAATCAACTCTTTTTTATCTAACTTTATAATAAGTTTAACGTAATGTATATATATATTCTGCGTTTCCAAAGGAAACAAATTCTCCGTATCAACTATTTGTTCGCAATGTTAAGTCATGGTTTCAGAACTTTAGTTTTTGCTCAACTGAAAATGCATAATATTTAATTAAAAGTGCTTATATTTAATTATATGTGTAAATTTTGTGATAATAATATTATATGGTTTTATTGTCCTAGATATATTAAAACGTACGCAGTGCACCTGCAGGAATGCAATAAACATATTTATAAAAAAACATGCCACTAGATATATTTAAATGTACTGTTAATATGGTCCGTGGTGAATTGAACATGTTAAATATGGCATGTTTAGGGTTAAGGAAATGGGTTAATGTATGCAGACTACAGAAGGCACACCCATTATAAACCCACAGAGAGACCAGTTGTAGGTCCCAACTGGCCCTCTATGGCCGTGTCAACTTCCGGTTCGCAACGAATGCCGTGTTCCGGCCTTGTTAGTGTGTCTAGGGACTTATTAAAGAAGAAAATAAAAAATGTGAACCGGCAGAAATAATGACAATATTGTTTTACCCCAATAGTGAAGTTTTAGTGTGTGGGAGTGAAGGAATGGCTTGTGCAGAGGGCCGGAACATGGCACAGTGATGGGACTCTATGCTTAGTCCACGCTACGAAAATAGGGGTCCGCCCTATGAGGACCCGGTACCCAAAAGCGCGGTTGCATTTCTTGACATGGGTGGAGATGCGAAAAAATGGCGGAAATCTGGGTTCTCTGGGTGCGACCTCGTGCTACCTAAAGAAAGGAAATGTTAGTGACAAATTATGCCCGCTCGCTCCCAGGACTACAGCCATGAAGAAAGCTATAATCAAGAGTTAAACAGGGACGACTGGGGGGTTTAACTAATGTCTACAAGTTAAAATTTATAATTTTTTTTTTCGGGGAAACTGATACAGACTAAAGTGATAGTAACAGCCCAACCAACGGGGACTGAAGCCATTAGAGCCTTCGTTTATGGTCCTCACTCGGCTCTAAGCCTGACGGAACCAGTCTCGGCTTTCGCCTCGACTGGTCCCATCAGGCTTAGAGCCCAGTTTGGACCATAAACGAAGGCTCTAATTGCCCAACAGTGGCCTTCATGGATTTACTGCAGTAAAGGTAGCAAGTTGTCAATCAAACAAAGTTAACCAATAGGATATAAGGAATGTCAAGGATGTAAGGAATGTCACTGGCCTTCAGGGATTTACTGCAGGGAAGGTAGCAAGTTGTCAATCAAACAATCCTTGTACATGGGTGCAAGGTTAGGAGTGATTGTGTGAATTAGATATCAGAGATGGGCATCGAGATATCCTCCAGATAAGCCTCCACACTCCTCCACACTAACACCTAACACAACGCCACAAACTTATAACACAAACTTGCTGAATTGGATGATTGACAGAATGGTACCTCATTCATTATCATTCACCGTTTTTAAACGGAGAATGAAAAAAACACAAAAACTTGTGGAATGAAAGAATCCCCAACAGAGTCTCCTTCAATTCAAATCCCGATTTGTTTACAACTTAAAGATATAAGACAATGTAATTTAATCCTTATTCAAATATAACTTCTTCAAAAATACAATATAATCACTGATCTTGGTGATACTGTGGTACTGTGTGACTAGTTTATACCTAGATGAGTGACAAACATGGTCGCACGCATGTTGTCATTCTTCCCACCCTAGGTCACCTTGTACCTTCTGGATGGTGGGGAGGATTTGAGTGGGTGGGTGCGTCATGAATATGCCCAGACCACATAGGGGTGTTGCATAGCCGCCATTTTGAATTATAATTCGCATGGCATTATGGAACTAATGGTACAGTATAAAACCTATAGAAATCATGCCATGTTCAGCATGGACTATTTATGAATGTTCTAATGTCAATATCCATGTGTTTTACATGTTCCCATTAAACAAGCCTCTATCGTGCCCATCGTGCATTTGGTTTTCATAGAAAATCTATAAAAGCTGTGACATTCATGAAAACATTCTTGCAATTAGTTATAAAAATGTTCCCAAATCTTCGTATTTCACCAAAATTCATCTATAATCCCATGATGCACTGTACCAGACATGCGCAGTGGCACATCCAAGTCCCCTATTAGACTGGATACACGGTTTTTGGTACGACTTGAAGCTCTAACCCCTCCAAGAGATAAAACATTCCAACAATTCCTCATTTCCTTGGAACACATGATAATTGAAGATACATAGCATTAGTGACTACTTAGTCAAGTATGTTGAATAGTCTATGTTATTGGCTTACTTAGTGTGCCTTGTGGTCAGCAGGTGACGCACAGGACACATTCCCAGGATGCTTTTCACAAATCACATCCTGTACATACATTAACTGCATAACATCTCTAATAGGCGCTTAGATCCTTTGTTTATGGTCCTTAGTTTTCTCTAAGCCTTCCGAAAACAAGCCTCGGCTTCACCAAGGCTTGGTTCCCAAAGGACCATAAACAAAGGATCTAATACCTTTAGTCCCCATTTGTTGGACTGTTACTATCATTAACAATAATGTAGAAATTATTTCGAAGCAAAAAAAAACAGTGGAAAGCCATGGTCATGCCGTTTTGAGCAGTAAATATTGTTTTGAATTTCGTTGATTTAAGCGGTCGGCTGGAAACGGAAGTCCTACACTAGTACCACTTGTCTGTATACATGTGTATAACTGTCCCGGCCAGCCCAACAAACGGGGACTAAATGAAAATAAAACCTATATTTATTTATATTTCCAGGTGACGCGAGAGGACTGGGCCAATTACTACGCAGGCGTATCAGCCTCCATCGACTCTGATGCATACTTTGACTTAATGATGAGACAGGCTTGGAAACTCTGAAACTATTTTTCAAACAAATTTTAATTGGACAAATTCTCACAAAAATGATAGGTCTCATTTGCCAAAGTGAAAAATAAAGATGGGAATTACATTTTTAAATTACATCAAGATCAAATTCCTATCATATTTCAGAAACAGAGCTTTTGATCATCATCATGTTAAAAAAATACCTTGGGAAATAATGCTTAAATAGTTACTGCACTTATTCCCTACATATGGAAATTGGGCTATTTTTGACCAGGGCAGACCACCACAAATTGGCGGTGCTACATCGCAATGTAGTGCGTATATATGTTTAGTGGACCTGCACAAATATAGGGCTGTCATGTGTTATCAGCCCCAAACTTCCCCATAGGCCTGTGCATCACCCCCTGACCCCTGACTCCTCAGTGATTGATATTCACCACAGGTTGTGCCATTGTAGGCCTACACAGAAGGATTTAGGATGCCTTTCCACTCCCTCTCCCTCTCCCTCCTTCCTTCTCTTCCTCTCTCTCCGGGTTGACGCACATCCCTATTGGAAAAAATGCACCCTGTGATTTTAGCCATTTTCGGCAATCCAATTAATATCGCCTATATTATGTAGTAGGGATGTGGGTGATATGGTTTAATAGGGATGGAAGGGTCAGGGGAGAGTCAAACAAATGTAGTTTGACTAAATACTATATTTTAAGTTAGGTGATGTATATCGTATCTTGGAAGTGTATTAATGAGTGAAGGTTAAATTCCTCAATGCTAATATTGGTGTAATGTTGGACTGAGACACAAGATGTAATACAGAAATCCAGAGATGTAATGAAATTTTCTCACAGTAAAGGTGCATGTAATAAGTGTCAATACCATGTTACTGGACGTAATAACAAAGGATGATGATAAGTAAATCAAAGGTATTTAACCCAGAAAATTCTACAAGTCAAATAAATTGCAAGAATAATCTAATTTAATAACCACAATATATATGATATGAAAACAAATCAAATCAAATGAATTGTTAGATAATAAGTATCTTTTTTATAGAATGATATTGTATTTTATTTAGTCAACAGGTTGTCGAGGAAGACCTACAAATGAGCAGAGGACTGAAACATATTCCTTTTGTATCAATGTAACTGTAATGTATTAAAAAGAAACTTTCAGTCAATTGTCGGATTCCTAAGAATTAGAAACAAAACTGCCCCTTCAATCCAAGTGCCGAAGGCACTTGTTACGTAATAAGATAAACACACATGGGTCAGATTTTCAGGAAATGTACAATTGGCAGCTCTACACATTTAGTAAGTTCTGCTAAATTAGGCTGCAATTTGGCCATTGCTAGGTAAATTCGAGTATATTCAGCATTGCATTGGTTCTAGCAATCTATTTGGTTAGGTTGGACTGTATTTTGAACTTTATTTTTGTCTGAAATTCGGGTTATTTTGAGAGAATTGGTGAAGCTGATTTGTACATTTTCTGAAAACTTGACCCACATGGCCAGTCTATAGCCACACATGCTCTGCCATGTGCACTGATCTCAGATGGTCAAACAATCTCCATGTAATTAGATCACATGGGTCAGATTTTCAGAAAATGTACAATTGGCAGGTGAACACTTTTAGTAAATTCTGTTAAATTAGGCTGCAATTTGGTCAATACTAGGTAAATTCGAGTATATTCGGCATTGTATTGATTCTAGCAATCTGTTTGATTAAGTTGAACTGTATTTTGAACTTTAATATCGTCTGAAATTTGGGTTATTTGAGAAAATTGGCGAAGTTGAATTGTACGTTTTCTGAAAATCTGACCCACATCTTAGTTTCCAGCACCTTTGTAACCTTCTGTATATTTAAAGTTTATTCAAAGTATAATTGCTGTATTTCTACTGAGCTCCGGATAGCTCCTCCTCCAGATCCGGATCTGGTTACCCCTGTCTCCGGATACCTCTGAGGTTATGTAGTACCTCCGGACGCCACTTGGGGTATACATTGGAAGCCTTGACGATAGTTGCAGTTTATACAGCTTGAGTAATTTATTATTGATTAACGTGTAATATTACACCTCCTGGAGTTTTAACAAGTTACTTGTTATAATTTACTATTTATGTTCAACTTTGTATTCATATCAATATTATATTTATTTGGTTATTCCCGTTTGAGTTGGAAACACAATGTCATCTTATGTTTTAAATTATTGATATACCTCGATGTACCTGTTCTTAATCGGGTGGAGGAAACAAATTCTTCAATTCAACACACTTGGAGGAATAAAGAACAAACGGAGAAAGTATTTTTCTCGTGAAGTTATCACTCGGAGCTGCGTTTGAACATAGCTATAGTTCAACCCCGGGGCCTTTGACTTTAATGATTATCCAGTCGCTTTAGTTCTTTCCCCCCATCTCCTGCTATCGATATTGATAAAATATTCTTGCAGAAGTAAACTATACGATCACAAAACATTATTATTATTTAAATATTGATCAATATTAAGCCCCATCTACATCGGACAACAACTCTAAACACAACTCGACCAAGAAAGATAACCCAGCAAAGGGTATCAAGGCAATATGCACAAAGTATAAAGGGGGATCTCCATGGCTGCGGTAAGCTCTGCAATAAGCCTTGCGATGGTTTGTACTGGTTCTGTAGGTGGAGAGGAATGACGATGTCCTGCCTACATGGATCACTGGCCATGTAGGCAAGTCCTCACCACTTCTCAACATCACAGCACCATCGCAAGGCTTACTGCAGAGCTTACAGCAGAGCTCACCACAGCCAGTGGAGACCACCCTTAACTCCAGGGACGGCTGCTCCCACACTAGTGATCACAAGGAGTCCAATATACTGATGCTTCATGCATGTTCATACTGCGACTCCATCGGCAGGCGCACTCACCATAACATCAGAGACTGCCAAAAGTGCATAAAGCATCAGCAGCAGCAAGCTGAGGGATCCTACGTGCCCAGAAGCAACAACTCATTGGGCCCATTGTATAACAAAACGCTCGTAAGTGGTTCGCATCTCCTCGTTTCCTATCGCATCTTTTTTAGTTACGAGAGACTTACGAGATATGACAGACATACGAGGGGTGGTTTGCATAACAACCCTCGCAGCAATTTCGTAATTTGTATTAATCAACACATCGCATCTCCTCATATCTTCTCGTATCTAAAGTTTTGATAATATCATTGGAGTTTATAACGGTATTTGAACTTGAAATCTAGTAGTTCATTTGGTACCAAACAAATTTTAATTCTTCAACTTCAAGAGTAATTTAAAGGTTTTAAATATATTTCTTGATTATTAATGATTATTCAACGATCCTGTTTCATGATTTATATATGAAATATTTGATACATGTTTATGAGAGTATGGATTTCAGTTGTACCAATTTCTTGACCTGTGGGTACAGACAAAGGCTTGACCAGTAGGGGTTGGGGGGGCTATTGCCTTAGTGTGCAGCCATTTGGAAGACTTTATTTCACACATGTGTGTATATTATGTTCATATCATATTACATATTATATAATATATATGTATGAATTAGTGGAAGTATGTGCACATATTTATTTATACTTAAATGTTCATGTATTGCCCATAGCAAGTTTATATGATGTTAGTCATACTTTTGCATCTTGTTTAATATAACAAACATGCTAGCTGGAGGAATTACAGGAAGAGGTACTGGTGGAGCTACAGGAAGAGGTACAGCTGGAAGTACTGGAGTGGGTACAGGGGTATGTAAAGGGGTATGTAAAGGAGGAATGAGGAGGTACAGTAGGGGGGGGGTGGAAGTACAGGGGGCACTGAAGGAGGTACTGGAGGGATTACAGGGTCATTTACCAGACAAGGCACAAGAGGAGGTACGAGAGGAGGTATCAGAGGAGGTAGTGGATTAGGAGATGCTGGAGGAGGTATCGGAGGTGGTACTAAATGAGGTACTGGAGGAGGCACTAAATGGGGTACAGGAAGAGGCACTAGAGGGGTACTGGAGGGGACACTGGGAGTACCCCTCCTCAGGTACCCTTTCAGTATCTCCTCCAGTGCCTCCTCCAGTACCCCTTACAGTACCTCCTCCAGTACCTCCTCCAGTACACTTTACAGTACCTCCTCCAGTACACCCTCCAGTGCCTCCTCCAGTACCCCTTACAGTACCTCCCCCAGTACCTCCTCCAGTACCCCTCCAATACCTCCTCCAGTACACTTTACAGTACCTCCTCCAGTACCCCCTCCAGTGCCTCCTCCAGTACCCCTTACAGTACCTCCTCCAGTACCCCTCCAGTGCCTCCTCCAGTGCCTCCTCCAGTACCCCTTACAGTACCTCCTCCAGTACCCCCTCCAGTACCCCCTCCAGTACCCCTTACAGTACCTCCTCCAGTACACCTTACAGTACCTCCTCCAGTACCCCTTACAGTACCTCCTCCAGTACCTCCTCCAGTGCCTCCTCCAGTACCACTTACAGTACCTCCTCCAGTACCACTTACAGTACCTCCTCCAGTACCACTTACAGTACCTCCTCCAGCACACCTTACAGTACCTCAACCAGTGCCTCCTCCAGCACACCTTACAGTACCCCCTCCAGTGCCCCTCACAGTACCCCCTCCAGTGCCCCTCACAGTACCCCTCCAGTACCCCTTACAGTACCTCATCCAGTGCCTCCTCCAGTACACCTTACAATACCTCCCCAGTACACCTTACAGTACCTCCTTCAGTGTCTCCTCCAGTACCTCTTACAGTATCTCCTCCGTTACCCACTCCTCAATTGCTGCCTCAAATTGCCGCAATAAATTCCTGGTTTATATTACCTTATGAAATATGAACATGTTACTAATTTAGATTATTAAATATGATAATAAAACTATTACTCGTGATAAAATGGTTACACATTATTACGTAACATGATCTAACATATGACTATCATAGAATGGAGCCACATTACCAGATGTAAATTCCTGTCAAATTTTATCATATTGGTCTTGAAATAAACAATATATATACATACAAACATACCCCCTCCAGTACCTCCTCCAGTACCCCTACATACATACGTACATCATAGATACATGCTTACAATACATACATACCCACATACATGTATACATACATAAACATACATGTATACATACACGCATACATACATATAAATTACATACATTTATATGCGAGGAGATGCGAAAAGATGCGCACCCTAAAAAATGCTCGTAGATATTTGCGAAATATTTACGAGAAAAAAGTACTTATGCACAACTAGAGGGACATGCGAGGGTGTATTTACTAGGGGATACGAATTTCGGCAGCTTATACACATGCTTCCAACTTACGAGGCACTTATTACTGACATACGAGGGCATACGAGGTTCTCGCAACCTTATACAACGGGCCCATTGGGCCCAATGTATAACAAAACGCTCGTAAGTGGCTCGCATCTCCTCGTTTCCTATCGCATCTTTTTGAGTTATGAGAGACTTACGACATACGACAGACATACGAGGCATCACTTGCATAACAACCCTCGCAGTAATTTCGTAAATTGTATTATTCCACACATCACATCTCCTCATATCTTCTCGTATCTGAATTTTTAATTGAATTGAAGAGTTTATTAAGGTATTTGAACTTTGAATGGTGTGGCAAGATTAGTATTAATGATCTGGCATGTTTATATATCAACATAATATATATTCTTATATGTAATCACAATGTTCTTGTATTGTCATTATAAGTTATGAATGGTTATTATGGTTGATATAATGATGCGTAATGGTAAATTAATTCTTTACATATATCATTTCTGTAATATGTTGGCTATTGCATCATCCATGATCTGGATCCCTTACAGGTACTGGAGGAGGAGAGACTGGAGAAGAAGGTATTGGAGGAGGTGGAAGAGGTGGTAGTGGAGGAGGAGATACTGGAGGAGGTTAATGGAGTAGGAGGTACTGGAGAAGGAGATGGAGGAGGTGCATGTACTGGAGGAGGTGCATGTACTGGTGGTTACTGGAGGAGGATACTTCAGGAAATAAATGGAGGGGGTTGCTGGAGGGGGTTACTGGGGGGGGGGGGGTTACTGGAGGGGGTTACTGGAGGGGGTTACTGGAGGAAGTTACTGGAGGTGGTTACTGCAGGGGTTGCTGGAGGGGCACTGCGGAGCACTCTAGAGTGCAAAACTGTGCTGAGCGGCACTCTAGAGTGCAGCACTGTACTGAGCAACACTCTAGAGTGCAGCACCGTGCTGCACAGCACTCTAGAGTGCAAAACTGTGCAGAGCAACACTCTAGAGTGCAGCACCATGCTGCACAGCACTCTAGAGTGCAAAACTGTGCTGAGCGGCACTCTAGAGTGCAGCACTATGCTGAGCAACACTCTAGAGTGCAAAACTGTGCTGAGCAACACAACACTCTAGAGTGCAGCAAAGCACTCTAGAGTGCTGCACAGTCCTGAGCGGCACTCTAGAGTGCAAAAACTGTGCTGAGCGGCACTCTAGAGTGCAGCACTGTGCTGTGCAACACTCTAGAGTGCAGCACTGTGCTGAGCAGCACAACTGTGCTGAGCAACACTCTAGGGTACAGCACAGCACTCTAGAGTGCAAAACTGTGCTGAGCGGCACTCTAGAGTGCAAAAACTGTGCTGTGCAACACTCTAGAGTGCAAAACTGTGCTGAGCAACACTCTAGGGTGCAGCACAGCATTCTAGAGTGCAAAACTGTGCTGAGCGGCACTCTAGAGTGCAGCACTGTGCTGAGCGGCACTCTAGAGTGCAAAAACTGTGCTGAGCGGCACTCTAGAGTGCAGCACTGTGCTGAGCGGCACTCTAGAGTGCAAAACTGTGCTGAGCAACACTCTAGGGTGCAGCACAGCACTCTAGAGTGAAAAACTGTGCTGAGCGGCACTCTAGAGTGCAGCACTGTGCTGAGCGGTACTCTAGAGTGCAGCACTGTGCTGTGCAACACTCTAGAGTGCTGCATTGTGCTGCACGGTGCTGAGCAGCACATTAGAATGCAGCACTGTGCTGCATAGCACTCTAGAGTACAGCACTTTACAGTACCCCCTCCAGTACCCCTCAATAGGACCCCCTCCAGTACCCATTTCAGTACTTCCTCCAGTAACCTCCTCCAGTACCTCCTCCAGTAACCTCCTTCAGTAACCTCCTCCAGTAACCTCATTCAGTAATCTCCTCCAGTAACCTCCTCTAGTACCTCCACCAGTAACCTCCTCCAATACATCCTCTAGTAACCTCTTCCAGTAACCTCCTCCAGTACATCCTCCAGTAAACCCCTCCAGTAACCTCCTCCAGTAACCTCTTCCAGTAACCTCCTGAAAATCTGACCCATTATATACATACATACATACATAAATACATGCATGCATGTACATACATGTACACATACACATGTAGGCCTACATGTATATGTATACGTTGGGGATTACTGGAGAATCTAAATACTGGAAGAGATAACGTAACAAGGAATGGCCATGTACCCCAACGGAGCTTAGGTTTATTTTTACCCTATACATATCACAATATAATTATATAAGCAATAACATGTCAATAAATATATACAGACACACATAGACAACAAAAATATATTAGAAATTTTCAGGATTAAGAATTTTTAAAGACAAACAATTCTCGTGTATGCCCCTCTGTGTGTGACGGGGGATAGAGGGAAAATGAGGGTTCCTCCAGGTGGAACGGAGAGATGAGGGAAAGGCGTGATTTGATTGGTCCACATGACGCATGACATGATTCTGCATACATATATAGCCCATTAATCCCTCTTTCCTCCCTTCCCTCTGCCACCCTCTCTTTCTTCAAATCAATACAAATCAGGTTACGAGGAGATCAGAGGAGATGAGAAAAGATGCGCAGCCTTAAAAATGCTCGTAGGTATTTGCGAAATATTTACGAGAAAAAAATCCTTATGCACAACTAGAGGGAGATGCGAGGGTGTATTTACGAGGGGATACGAATTTCTGGTGCTTATACACATGCTTTCCACTTACGAGAGACTTATGACGGACATAAGACGACATACGAGGTTCTCGCAACCTTATGCAATGGGCCCATTGTCCCATAACAGAAACAGTGCATAGTAACAACAGCCCCGATTCAAAGGCATCAGTCACATAACAAAACAATTAGCTGGCGCATCATGAACTCCCGATGCACCACGCCCACGCAGGGAATTCCCTGCAATGACGTAATCATCAGATATTTGGTAGAGAATATTGTCTAGGGTGTAATTAGTGAACCTTCTCTGCATATTTTGTTTTTTAATATTGACCAAACCACACTATTAAACAATAGTATTAAACAAAGAATGCATGTATAACCAACAGTATCAATTGTGTTGTGCTTTGCCAGGTCTCATACCTGTACATATAATCTGATCAATAGAAAATATAGTTACCACTAATTTACCATTGATAATTATCTGGTTTTCATTCATCTTGTTTATGTGAAGTATTGCGATCAAGGTAATCTGATTGGAACTGACTAAATGCTAGGCGCCAGGCTACTAATGGACTAGACTATAGGCCTACCAATAATCTATAACCTTATAAGGTCATTATCTACTACCTGCACTGACTTAGGACCACCAATTTAAGGTTAGGGTTAGGGTTATAGTTAGTATTGATATCAATACATATACTCTATTTGTGAGATGTTCCAGGAAAATGAGTCATAAGTCGCAAAATATGGATTTTGAGATATCACCATATTTGAAAAGAGGAGATAAAGGTGATTCCAATGATAGTAAACAGTGGGACACTTAATATGTATTTCTATGTTTAAAGTTTAATAATTATATTTTTGAAAAAAAACACGTTTGCAATGTTTCTGGATGGGTAACTACAAGTAAAGTAATTAAATACTCCATACAAAAGCCTTACAATGTCCCGAAATTTGTTACATGGGTTTATATGACTATAACTGTTAAGCTCTCTAAAAATCAGAACATTTCAATAAAAATATCTTGTGAAAATAACACTTTGAAAAATATCAATTTTGCGACTTATGACTCATTTCCCTGAAACACATCACATTTTACCTTACAGGACACTTAAGAAAACAGGGAAGCGTCTCTAGAGATACTAGGCGTCAGCCTACCAATACTGCTATAACACCATTATGCACTGGTTTCTTATATCGTCCTGGAGGTAGAATGAAGTACATCGATTGATAACAATGCCTATAGCTTAGGTCCATACTCGTCCACAAGGTGGCACCAGCATAACTCCTGTATTTCGACCTAGGGCTATACACATATTTCATGTGTTCTAGGCGAATATGTCACAAGTCGAAAAAAACACATTTTGCAAAGTGTTTTATTCACAAGATCTATAGACTATAAACTATAGTTGTCAACCCTGAAATATTGCGAACTTTTATTTCAAACATAAAATATCAAACTTATATAGAATATAGAAGTACTTATGACATCTAATGTTTCCTATCATTTAAATCTGCTTGATCTCATCTTTTCAAATAAGATGGTATCTCAAAATCCATTTTTATTGCGACTTGTGACTCATTTTCCTGTAACCTCATCACATATATGTGATGTGTTTCAGGAAAATGAGTCATAAGTCGCAAAAAATAGATTTTGAGATATCATTATATCTGAAAAGATGTGATCAAGCCAATTCCAATGATAGTAAACACTCTGATAACATAATAAGTATTTCTAGATTTTAAGTTTGATATTTTCGTTTTTGAAAAAAAAAGTTTCCAATATTTCTGGTGGTCACTAAACAGTAAGGTAACTAAATGTAGTCCATACGAGCACCTTTAAAATGAAAGGATATATTACATAGATCGTCCTGAAATGTGACACATTAATTGACATGACCATAAGTGACACGCTCTCCAAAGATCAGAACATTCCAATAATGTGATCTTGTGAAAAAAACACTTTAAAAAATATCAATTTTGCGACTTATGACTCATTTTCCTGAAACACATCACATATATACGCTCTGGGTATCAAATCTGACTGACATCATGCAATGTCATCCTCATTGGATATGTATGGAAAGCCATTGATGTACATTGCCCCAATCAGTAAAAATGGGTGGAGAGAGAGGACAGTCACAGAGTTAGGGAGAGGGAGAGAGGGAAGAGAAGGAAGGGGAGGGAGAGAAAGAGGGAGAGCGAAATAGAGGCGAGACAGACATACGTTTAGAAAGAGGGGTCCCGATGCCTAAAATCGACAAACTGACATGGGCATTTCTTATCATCGACAAACGACATAGACCCTTTCTTAGAGTGACAAATCGACATGGGATTCTAAGGGACAAGGGACAAATGCCCATCCTTAAGCTTAGCGCAACAAATCGACATTATAAGGGGTAAAATCGACAAACTGACATAGGCATTTCTAATATGATTGACAAACGACATAGACCCTTTCTTAGAGCAACACATTGATATGTGATTTAGTTTAACTTAAAATCCAGCACATGGCCTACAATAAAAGTGCCGATGAAGGCCTCGCTGACCACAATATAATACTATTAATAGGCATACTTAGGCCTATACTAGTAGGTTTAGCCTATATCGTAGGCCTAGACATCGCACACCTAACTGGACATAAAAACATTAGTTCAATGATTACAGAATAGTTTTAGAATTAGCTGTAAGCCTAATGGAATTTCCTAGGAGTGAGATTTTTAAATGAATAATAATATGCCGATGAAAGTTGTAGGCTAGGCTACGATAAGCCCTCGAAGGGCAAGAGGCCCCAAAACAACTAAAAACTTAACGAATTCCCATATGGGTCATATTTTCAGAAAATGCACAATCTACAGTTCTACAGATCTCTCAAATGCTGCTAAATTAGAGTGAAAAATGATAGATACTTAGTATATCTGGGTTTATTTCGTATTGTATTCATTCAAAAAATCTGTCTGCTTATGTTAAACTGTATTTTGAAACTGATTTTCGCCTTAGATTTGGGTTATTTGAGAGGATGGGTGAAGGCAAATTGTACATTTTCTGAAAACTTGACCCATATATCAGTTAAAACAGAGTTGGCGTTACCGTTCAGTATTGCATAGGAATTTCATCAATAATGTGTTGGAAGGAATATTCCCTCCAGTAAACTTACATTTTATTCATCGTTACGGTAATCCACAATGGCCGCAGAAAAGAACTAATCTGAGGGGATCAACATTCATGCTATTTTTCGTCGATTTTCACTGTGTTTTTTTCAGGTTAAATGTCGGGAAAAGGAATAATAAAGACTAAAGTAAATAATATCTTTGTCTACGTATTCTATTGTCTCAGCATATTCTATGTAAGAGAAAGTGCATGTGCCCTCACTTGACCAACAATATTTAGTTAAAGAATTGGCACATTTGCACCTGCAATAAACACTTGAGATCTACCTCTTGATAGTCTCCTTGTTTTTCTATATTTGTTCTATGATAGATAGATTACACTATGTAATGCTCATACCTCACCAGGGAATAATACTGGACCAATAAGGTGATTCCGAGCAAAATTGTCAGGAAGTAAGACACCCTATATGACAGTCGTTCAAAATATTCTCCTTCGAATGTTTTAATTTAATTTTTTATATTATGTATTTCTGATTTGTTTATTCTGTGTTTTCTTAGATATCACCTCGGCAACGTATCTAGAGGCAACGCATGAAAACACCCGTCTAGGGTACACTGCGTCTTTTCTTTCCTTTCTTCTCATATATTGTGTACTTTTAAATGCCTTAAATGAAATTTTTAAAAAAAATAAAAAATATTAAATTGGTGAAGTTACTACTTAAGTGCGGTATAGAGTGTATTGTTGTATCTCTTCGAACTCTCTCCTTGGTAATTGTACTATAGCAATGTAAGAGAAAGAACATGTGTCCTTACTTGACCGACAATATTGAGTTTAAAAATTGGGACCTACTATAAACACTTGAGACATACTTTTAGAATGACAGGCTCCTCAAGTATGGATACGTTTAATGTGCCTTATCAGTAAGATTATATGCCATATCTATACTAGTGCGTATATACTATATTCATTGTTTGCTGCTGTGATGATAGTGGGATATGTAAGATAAATGGGGGTGTAGATTTTTAGATGGTGTATTGCTTGGATATATATGTGATCCGTTTTAGGAAAATGAGTCATAAGTCGCAAAAAATGGATTTTGAGATATCACCATATTAGAAAAGAGGAGATCAAGCCGATTCCAATGATAGTAAACAGTATAATAAAATAATAAGTATTTCTAGATTTTAAGTTAAATATTTTCGTTTTTGAAAAAAAGGTTTCCAATATTTCTGGGGGTTAATAAACAGTAAAATAACTAAATGTAGTCCATATGAGGACCTTTAAAACAAAAGGATATATTGCATAGATTGTCCTAAAATTTGATACATCGATATTTATAGCTATAAGTGATAACCCTAAAAAAATTAGAACATTCCAATAATGTGATCTTGTGAAAAAAACACTTTGAAAAATATCAATTTTGCGACTTATGACTCATTTTCCTGAAACATATCACATATATGGAAGTGCGACTATAGGTACTCCCTTATCACTACAACACAACGGAAAGTAATAAATTACCCAGAGTTTAGTATTTTCTCAATAATATAGCCTCAAAGTGGAAATCAGCAGCAATTGTACATTTCTAGGCGACCTGACCCATATATTGAAATGGTGTGACATCATCTGTCCATGATAGTTCTTCCGAATGGATCTTTTATATCACTACGCCTTTAGTCTACATGGTGCAGACAAATATAAATTTATACATGGCTACAATGTACACTAAATGAGTTTAATATTCTCGGGGGCTAGGTAGCCTTGTATTCAGTAACAATACACTTTTCGTTTTGGTGAAAGACTTATTTTTTTGTTTGAAATTTTATTTATACTGGGTCAACAAATCCAGAATAGGGTCTTTCACATGCCCCTAGTGTATATGTGATGTGTTTCAGGAAAATGAGTCATAAGTCGCAAAATTGATATTTTTCAAAGTGTCCTTTTTACAAGATCAAATTATTGGAAAGTTCTAATTCTTGGTGGATTTATCACTTATAGCTATATCAATTGATGTATCAAATTTCAGGACGATCTACATTATATATCTATTCGTTTTAAAGGTCCTCATATGGACTACATTTAGTTACTTTACTGTTTATTGACTGCCAGTAATATTGGAAACTTTTTTTTTCCAAAAACGAAACTATCAAACTTAAAATCTAGAAATACTTATTAGATTATTAGATTGTTTACTATCGTTGGAATCAGCTTGATCTCATCTTTTCAAATATAATGGTATCTCAAAATCTATTTTTTGCGACTTATGACTCATTGTCCCGGAACACATCACATATATACAAAATACAATTTTTTTACATACAGTTTGAACGGGAGCATAACTTAAACAGTTAATAGGATTGTGATGAAACATGTCACCACAATGTTCGGCAATGATCATCAAACCATGGTTTGAAATAGCAGTCAGTATGGACGGTTTTACATTATTAAATTTCATGTGTTTGGCGATTAGATTATTCAGTTGTGTTGCTTCAGCTGGTCTATAAACCCAAGAATAAGAGCGAGGGCTCTGCCCGAACTCTTATTCCGTGGCCAATAGACCAGCCAAAGCAACACAACCGACTGATCTAATGGTTTTAGTCGCCATTTGTTGGGATGTTAACAACAGATTGTAAATGATTTCGAAGCAAAATAAACCTCCATGGCACAACCCTGGGAGAGAATACCCCCCCCCCCCCCCTCTCGGGCACGTTCTATCAATATATTTAAAAACTCTCATCAGGACATAAATATATCAAGATATATGTATACCACCTCAAGTGTTTTGAACAAAACCAGCTCGGTAACCCAATACTTTATTATCAGATTATGACACATGATTTGTGTTTGAGGGAAGTCCACTCTATTTATGATAACACTATGTTTCTCCAATGTTCAATACTTGCTTGAATGAGCGGGTCTGGTGCAAACCATAATGTTAAGAATCAGTTACCTATGTTAATTATGAGCTAAACAGAATTTCTGGGATAATCGGAAGAACTCCAGGAAAGAGATTCTAGGGTACTAGTACTAGCAGCAAATTCATAAGATACTGATAGACCACACATAAATGTGTTGTGTTTCAGGAAAATGAGTCATAAGTCGCAAAATTGATATTTTTTCAAAGCGTTTTTTTCACAAGATCACATTATTGGAATGTTCTAATTCTTGGAGACTGTGTCACTTATAGTTATCTCAATCGATGTATCAAATTTCAGGACAATCTATGTAATATATCCTTTCATTTTAAAGGTGCTCATATGGACTGCATTTAGTTACTTTACTGTTTATTGACCCCCAGAAATATTGGAATTTTTTTTTCAAAAACGAAAATATCAAACTTAAAATCTAGAAATACTTATTGGACTATTAGACTGTTTACTATCATTGGAATCGGCTTCATCTCATCTTTTCAAATATAATGATATCGCAAAATCTATTTTTTGCGACTTATGACTCATTTTCCTGAAACACATCACAAATGCGTATAATCCAATTCAAATAAATGTCTAAGGAGGTGCCTCCATATCACGGTGTGTGGGAGTGTCCTAACATTGATTGACTGGTCAGATTTACTATACTATGGAAAGTGCATTTGGTACATAAGATGCAAACCTAAGCCCCGGATCACTGGAGTGCCAAACTCTCAGGTCTTTCCCTATTAAAATTCTACAGAAAAATGCTGACAGTTTGCTTTCATGTCCCGATATAAATTGCAACTGAAATTTATTCGCATAAAGTATTCATTGATAAGGTACTGAAGGATCAGTACCAGTGTTTGTCACAGTCAAGCTCATGGTCCAAAGGCTGGCAGCCCAGAGGTCTGGGGCTGCGGCCCGGAGGTTCAAAATCAAGTAGAAATACTAGCTAAGCAAATTTAGGACATTCAAATATATATGTTAAGGTATGTTATGGATTTTGAATCCTGTAAAAATATGATAGATTTGCAGAAGAGCATACTTCTCCTCCGTTACCGCTCGTAGTTATGCTGTTGCTTACACTGGCTTCAGTTGCCACATTGCAGACGCCCTTTCAGCACTTGATTCATCCACTTCTCCCCCCTTCCTTAAACACATACATGACCTTACCAACCTCTACACTTATACATGTATATGTGTCTGTTATAACATTACTACAAAATTTGATAATAACTGATAATAATTTGTGTCCATTGTATGCCTTTGCTGCAGCACCTGTATGTATGTGACTGGGGTTGTGGCGAGTGTTCATGAGAGAGTGCCTGTGTGCAGCGCTCGCTGCCTGCTGCTCCTCTACCCAGAGAGGCAGGGAGTCAGTGTCCTGCCAGTGTCTCTGTTTAGTCCATTTCGGATCGGAATTTTGGTGAATTTGCGCGCAATTATGGGAGTACAGACCGTCACTGTACCCATGGTCTATATTGTATTTTCCTTGCCTCCCATTGGCTACTTACCCAAAGCCCGACCCACAGTCTAATGACAGTGATGGGCGCTTTCCATTGGTCCCGCTTCCCATTGGTCCGCTGAGGCAGAGGGGAGGGGGATTTCATTAGTGGGTACCCCCCTCTGGGCTGTAATGAAGAGACAAAGCGTGGACGTGACGGGGCGCGTCCATTAATTATGAAGGGCTGTAACCCTTTGTTATACATAAAGAACATGTGACAGTTGGAACTGATGAAAGGTTAGTAAAATATGTGTTGTTGTTTTATTGTTGTTTGTGTAGGGTTATGTTAAGGTATGGGATCTGACCCATCACGGACTAAAATGAATAAACAACTCAGATTTTAGCGTTTGAACGGTCTGTAGGCCCGGTGATGTCCCTGGGCCTACGGCCTTGGGATGTCCCTGGGCCTACAGACCGTTCGAACGCTAAAATCTGAGTTGTTTATTGCTATAGTAGACTGACTGACTGATATGTTAGTATTGACATACCCGCTTTACTGACTTAGGACCACCAATTTATGGTTAGGTTTAGGGTTAGTTTTAGTATTGATTTCTGTTAAGTAACATTTGACAGCTAGAATAGGTCACTAAATGGAAAAATATCAGAGCCATTGGACATTAATCTCGGTGTACCTCAGGGTAGCCTGGTGGGACCACTCATCTTCGTTATCCATGTAAATGATATGCTTTCTTGTATAAAAAATATTGATTCAATCCTAGATGTAAAAGTAACAATGTATGCTGACAATACAGAAATATATCAAGGACTGTATCAAGGCCCATTCACATTACCACGGACAATTGCCGGCCCGGTAAGTGGTAATCATGGCCGACGTATGCAAACGCTGGACGACAGGCATGTAAAATCGTGCCACAATTTTACATTCACACCAATTTCAACATTATTCCAGCTACTTATCATGAAGAGAAAATCAACACAAATAGCAAACAAACATCTACATACTACCATTTGTAACAATAGAATTACATTTCTAACACATTGATCTAGGGCCTACCGCAAATTTCGTTTCTACGAGTAACATTCTCCCAGGAGTAAATCATGTAAGTACCAACATCTTGATGCTACCAACGTTGGCTTCTAATTACAATTATACTAAAACAAATGGTTTTTAGTTTAATTTGTTAACAAACAGATTCAAAATCATCGTCTCACCAGACATCTTTAGATATTAATACCCAAAGCTTGATTCTTAATTAATGTTCCTTTCTGTCATATCTTATATTATTTCCTGCAAATACATTGGTATCTTGACAGTTCTGGTCTAGCATTACCTAAATAAGAAGGCATTTCTCAAGCTATCACATTTATAGCATTTATATATGGCATCATCTTAACATACATAGGGTACAATCAATTTCAACTGTAAACAAGTACATAATGAAAGTAATGTGCCGGCCCAACATAACAGCACTCATGCCCAACACATTGGGCTCTGAGTATTTTTCTTTGGTCTGGAGGTCTGGGCCTGAGGTCTGAAAGCTTGCATTTTATATATATTAATTGCGCTTTCCATACTAAACTGTTATATTATACAATGAATCAACACTCTATCACACACACTTGGGGCCTTTAGTTGAGTGAACATGTGCAGAGAATGCCTAATTAATGTTAATTGAAAATCACACGACTTTTGATTTTCGTTACCAGCAAATCAAACAGTCTGAGACTAAAACAAGCCGTGTGAGACTAAATCAACTAGTCTGGGACTAAACCAAGCAGTGTGAGATTCCTCAGCCTGAAATGTTTCTAGAAGTTGAGAGACTACTTGGGCTGACTACACCAACCTCTGTAAAGACCTGCAGCCACTATACCTAGCAATCACAATCCGTAAGTCATTTTCTTTCTGAAATTGAAATGTGTGCAATTGGATACGTATGAAACGGCCCTTCCATTTTGATTTGAATGTTTCTATGTCTGATACATACATGGATGTTCTCATGGATCTGAATATTGCTTCCCCCCTACCGCCACAATTTTCAAATATTTAATCTCACCCTATCACCTGTTCTGACTGTCAAAGATTGATTGATGGTCACTCGTCTTGGGTTTAATGGAATAGAACTATTCCATATTTTCAAGTTATTTTCTAAATATATTGTCACACATCCATAGTATACTACATTCTGTTTGAGTCCTGTTGAGAGTAAACATCAAAGTGGGCGTCAAAGCAAGCAATGGTTAAACCTCCTGCCGCTCCAAACAGGCCTCAAACAGAGTTTAGTAATTAGAGGTCATTTGTATGTTTCAGGTGTGGCCTGGATTATATCACAATATGCACACACAGGTTTGATTCAGTGAGTATTGCATTCAGGCATTAAAGAGTCAGTTAACAGGTTTGTGGTCACTTTTAGGACAATAAACTTCATGGAGCCATAAATACAACACCCAAGTCTCGATTTTTTTACTTCCATTTATGTCTAACTTATAGTCACTTACAGGCATAAATTGAGAAATCCTAGTTGAAAAAGTCTGTTTAGCACAAGAGGGCACTGAGAGTGCTGTGTGATGTCACAAAGCTGCGCAGTCTGGCAGGGCAAACTGACGTTTCGATGGAGGTGAATGCACACAGACAGTATATACATCTATTATAATCCAAAGTAAATGTTAATAATCACTGACTTCTACATGCCTTAGAAATGCAAATCTATAAAGTATATGGATGTATAACAATAATTGGTGGCAACAGAAAGCCATCAGGGTGCCCTTTCAATAAATTTCAACAGAAAAACATAGCTAAACATCAAGGTGAGAATCGAGGTCAAGTGTCTAGTGGATCAGTAGACCGTGTTTTATGACAATTTGGAACTATATGCAGGTATGATGGTCTTTTATTATTGAAAGAAATATAGATAATATCTCTATTGCACACCTGAGAGATGACCATTTGGAGGAAAATATTCCCTTCTAAGGTTCTAAATTCGAATGATAAAAAAACATTATTAGTTGAAGCAAAATTCTACATCTATCCATAGTCTTATCAACACAGAAAACATGTTAATTGTCAAGTATTTAGAAAGAAATCAATAATAAAGCAAAGTCATTTCTTCTAATAATAGGCCTACACCAATCCATTGAGATCAATGGCTGCTCATGAAATACTTTCTGAATGGCTTCCAATTCCTCTTGCATGAATAAATCCAATGGAAGATGACAGATTGATAACTTAGTTCTGATGTATAGGCCCACAACTTTGCTTTCCGAGGTACAAATAGTCCATAAAAAGGCCCCACGCAAGTGCAAAACTGGTTTGTCAAATATCACATTTTTAGGAATTGATATATATTAGTCCATTCTGGGTCAGATTTTGGGTCTATTTCAAATGCAATATGAGGCCATATACCATGGTGTCATCATACTTTTGGGCTGGTGATTGGTTATCGAATCTGGGTCAGATTTTGATTATATTTTGAATGCAATATGAGGCCATATACCATGGTGTCATCAGGTCTGATTTGGTCATCAAGTATGATTTGGTTGATATTTTCAGTGCAATATGAGCCCATATACCATGGTGTCAAGCCTACCACATTTAATTCAATGAGACAACATTGGCTTCCCGAATGCAACCACTCAAACTTGTCACACTTGACTCAGTGCAAACTTCCTGCCACCTACAAGTGGTTGTGTTTGGAACTGCATGTGAGTTCCACAGATGCCCAGATGCCCAGTTCTTAATTTAATTTATGGTGCGTACAACAGAAAGGTTAGTAAAATAATGGCTTGTTGTTTTTTGTAATGTAATGGTTTTGTAATGTTCTCTATTTGTATGGGATCTGACCCATTACAGACTAAAAAGATTATACCACTCTGGTTATGGCATTTGAATGGTGCACGATCCCATATACCCACTCGGCCTGCGGCCTCGTGGGTATATGGGATCGTACACCATTTTCATGCCATAACCACCGTGGTATAATCCCTAAAGATATACTGCTAAATTAATGTACATTAATGTGTGTTTGAAATTGTGCGATGGGAATGATTCCACTTGCGGTTTTGCAAGGGAAACAACCTCAAAACCCTTTGCAAGTTTGCGAGGATGTTTTTTGGCCGTGATGTTCAGTTCAGATAGTTGGGTGCCTGGAGGAGCAGTCACTTCAAATTCATGCAAAAGTTTTGTTCTTGGTATCAAATGAAAGCTTAGGGTCTGAATAACAAATTTGGTCCGAGTGGACAACGATCATCCCACCAGGGGGGGCCGTTAATATGAATAACATGAATAGTTAGTTAACAGTTACTAAATAGCTTCTCAAGTATTCCGTTGTGGTGACATCAGTAATTATGTTTGCAGGAAACCCTTATTTCATTAGATGTGAGAAGGGGATAATGACAGGATGATACAGGATAGTTTCTTCATTTCGTTTGTATTGTCACTTCTGAGGAGCTCATCACCATCGCCATGCATCAACATCCCCACCAAAGTTGTACTATGTAAAACGCATGTATGTAACTGAACATTCTGTGGATCACAATAGGTGGAGCTGTGCCTTATCCAATAACATTAATATGGTAATTACACATTAATAGGTTATCCAATAATAGGTAAGCATTATGTATGCGTGGCAGTGAGGCTCTAAGTCAGATATGTTAATGATGACAGAATATGACATAATGCTACATAATCATAACATGAAGTAAAAAGTGAAAAGTTCCTATGACACAATGAACCATAGACACCAAACTAATGCCTGGTTACTTTTGACAAACCCATCACCATCCGATAAGGTTGCCATTTAGTGCTAAAACACCAGACACTTTACTGGGTGTAAATGAATTTGTTCTCACTTATGATAAATATATCTTTTTGAAAGATCATGCTTGATTACATGATGAATAGTAACTTTGTGAAGATTATCATTATATAATTGGTATTGGTCAATCATTATATTGTTTTAATCATTGATTTGTATTCAGTTTGAAGTTCAGTTTTAGTGCCACCCTCTTTCTGTGTTCTGTGTTTCTTCTGTCCAAGACCCTGGATTGATATATTGTAAAGAACTGAAATCTTTAGGCCCAAGATCCGACCTATTTAGCCCTGATCATGGTCGGGGCATGCACGCCACACATGGCCTGGCCAGGAGGGAGGGGGAGATGAGCCACTCAGGGCTCACCCCGCCTCCCCCAGCCCAACCCAATTACTGTATCCACTGCTCGGGGTTTATCAAGAGGGAGGGGGGCTGGCACGAGCCTTGGGGTCTATGAGTAAGGGGTGGGAGGGGGAAGGCTGAGGAGAGGGATCCAACTTGCATGCACTCCATTTATGGTCTCTGCATGGGGAGCAGAGGTCGGCGTGTGGGCAAGGAAGATCCTCTCTCCCTCAACCAATTAGAGGGAAGGGGAAGAGCCAGTGGAATATTTCCTGGGTTTGATTATATGAATAATTCATGATTTTGGAGTATAAAATAAAGTGAAAGACTCGGACCTAGGTACTCGCTGAGTCACCACCGCCTAGGCCGAATCCAGACGAACTACAACCTCGGACTTCTTGTCTCACTTCTTCATCTTACTGAACGTATGGGCTAAAAACCCTTAGACTTCTTTACACTGGCGAACCACTAAGAGACTTGTTGCTAAGTTGAGCAACAACCCAATCTTCTGACTGGAAGTGAGACATAGCCTAGGAGAGGCAAGATGAGCTGGAAGAGTAGGTGAGTGGAACTCTAAAACTCTGATTGAGCTTATAAATTATACTTATGGGATGAGTGGAGGGTGGATCTGGGCCACTGTATAGGGTTGGGAGAATGATCACACTCAAACACTCATAATACAAGGAGAGTGGGTGAGCAATGTTCGGGGTAAAAACTTTGCTAGGTTCTGGGTTCTGTTGGTTATAACTCTGTACCTTGTGCCATCTAGTTTTCTTTTTTTTTTCTCTCTCCCTCTCTCATCAAAGTGTAAAACATGGCGGACATCAATTGGGATCTCAATGCCGCGGACTTGGCCATGCTTGACGAGGGTCAAAGGAGGGCCAGGTTTGCAGCTATCAAAGAGGTCAGAAGGCGCATGGAACGCCATGGCGCCATGCTAGGAGTAAATGATGGGTCCAATAAGGACACTTTGAGAGAGTGGCTAGATGGGATAAGCAGGGCAAAGGCCTATTGTGTAGCGAATGATACGCTCACTCTAGAGCTTTTGGGAACTCTTGCCAGCGGGCCTCTAGCGAGGTGTGTGGCAGGATTCCTGCAGGTACCGGCCAATAGGACATGGGATCTGGCGAGGGCTGAGATTTTCCGCCTCTTCATGAATGAAGAGGAGGAACAGCAGCTGCGAGCAAGGCTCACCGACCTCTATCAACTCCCATATGAGGATGCGAAGCAATACGGACGCAAGTTCCAGCTAGCGTCTCAGAGGGCTTACAGCGTGGATAACCTTGACCACGAGATAGTCCAAGAGACGTTGGTCAGGAATTTTGTGTTGGGACTCAGGGATGAGCAAATACGTCATGACGTATTTGCTGCTCGCCCTGATACCCTGGCTGAGGCAATAAGACAAGCCTCAGCTGCTGCTCACACCTTCGCTCTGGCAGGGCAACCTAGCAGAGGGGATAGGAAGGATGAACCAATGGAAATTGGGGCTATCCTCCCTAAGAGAATGGCCCCTTCTGGGCCAAATCCTACAGATACTTCAGATTGGAAGCTAATAGCTGATTTGGAGTCAAAGGTGAATTACCTTACAAAATTAGTAGAAAGGATGGAGACGGGGAAACCATCCAACCCCACAGTGATCGTTCCCCAATCAGGTGCAGCACCCCAGTACCCCTTTCAGACACCCATGTTGCCTATGTATCCCCCATATTTCAACACGTCCTATCCCCCACCCCCGATTGCCAGTTCTCAGGTAGTAAACCACCCAGGGAAAGGGAAGGGGAAGGGAAATGATAATCCAGGACCGGAAAAAAATAAGCAGGGAGGAGGGAAGAGGTTTAGGGGTAAAAATGTCTGTTATGAGTGTGGGGAGGAGGGACACTTCGCAAGAGAATGTTCCCACCGCTATGCACATGTACAGGCTGCAGTGGTGGCGGCCATGCAGATGGCCTCTACCACTCAAAAGCCAGCCAAATATGTTAACCAGGGGGAATAGAAACGCCGGATGAGAGGTTCTGTCTCTCCATCTCAGTGGCGGGGATGGAGATGCGGGCACTCATTGATACCGGCGCGTCAAGGAGTCTAATGCGAGAGGATGTATGGAGAGCCTTTTGCAAAACCCATCATCGGCCTCTCGTATTGACAAAGGGGGAATCTCTTAAATCACTCTCTGGTCATGATCTCAAAACTGAAGGGCAGGCGATAGTTAACTTGGGGGGTAGCTCATTTCCAGTTTATATTGTAAGAAGACTTCACCATGAACTGCTTCTGGGGGATGATGCCTTATTTATATTAGATGCCCAAATTAGCTTCAGAAAAAGAAAGGTAATTTTGGAAGGAAAATGTTACAGAAGGCAACAAGTGGGTAGTGCAGATCAAGAATTCGCCTCTATCCACACAGAGGCAGAAGCATGGGAAGAAAAATACCCCGCTGTTTTTGGCATAGGAAAACAGGGAAAATTAGGTACCTTTAAAGATGTGAAAATGCACATAGATACTGGAAATGCGCGCCCAATTAATCAACGCCCCTATCGTTTGCCCCTGGCCAAGAGAAAACTTGTAGATAAAGAATTAGATGAAATGCTGGAGCTGGGAGTAATAGAACCCAGCAGCTCAGCATGGGGAAGCCCGATATTGTTGGTCCCAAAGAAAGATGGGAGCAATAGACCTTGTGTCGACTTCAGAAAACTAAACTCTGTAAGCAAAAAGGATGCTCATCCACTTCCAAATATTCAAGATATTTTTGACAGTTTAGCAGGATCAACTGTCTTTTCCACCATCGACCTAAAAAGCGGCTACTGGCAAGTAGAGATGGACCCGGATAGCATGGAAAAGACAGCGTTTGTGTGCCATAGGGGCCTATTTCAATTCCGTAGGATGCCTTTTGGACTCACTAACGCACCAGCCGTCTTTCAACAGGCCATGAACAAAATGTTTTCGGAATTTATTGGCAAATTTTGCATGACTTTCATAGATGATATTGTAATCTATTCCAAATCTGAAGAGGAGCATGATCACCATTTGGCTCTGGTGTTTGATGAATTAGAAGAATACGGAATTACAGTCAAAAAGAGTAAATGTATTTTCAAACAAGAGAAGGTAGATCTCCTCGGCTACCAAGTTTCAAAAGATGGAATTAATTCCCACCCAGATAAATGTAGTGCTATCAGGGATATGCTACCTCCAGAGGATGTGAGCGGAATTCGCTCCTTCCTAGGAATGACTGGGTATTACCGTCAATGTATCCCAGATTATGCTAAGGTAGCTCATCCTTTGGTCAAACTTACCAAAAAGTATGCCAGGTTCGAATGGTTGGAAGAGCAGCAAAGCTCATTTGAAACTCTGAAGGAATTACTAACTTCAGATAGAGTAATGGCGCACCCTCAGTTGGATAAGCCTTATCGTCTCTATAGCGATGCGTGTGATTACGCAATTGGGGCCATATTGGTCCAGTCTGATAGTGAAGGCATAGAGAGGCCAGTTCAGTATATCTCTAAACAACTCTCTGGGCCACAACTCAATTGGGCTACGATTGAAAAGGAAGCTTATGCAATCGTGTATGCCTTAAATAAGCTCAGACCTTATCTACAGGGTAGCGAATTCAAAATTTACACTGACCACAAGCCTTTAAAGTCTCTGTTTGTGGGAGAAGTTAAAAACACCAAAATCCAAAGATGGGCGGTATTAATAGCAGAGTTTGGGGCTCCCATTGAATATAGAAAAGGGGCAAACAATATCAGGGCAGACATGCTTTCTCGAATAAAAACAAACCCCAAGAAGGAAGGGCCGACTCTCAGTTCTCTTGAAGTCTGTGCCTTGGAGGAGATAGATGAAATTCCTTGGGAATTTGATAAACTCGAGAAAGACAAAATACGTTTAGAACAGAGGGAGTTGGAACAATTTCAACAGGGGATGGAGGATGAGGGGGATTACACCATAATTGATGGCATGCTTTTCACTCTCACCCCTCCCCCAGGCAAGCCAGCCTACCCCCGCCTGGTCCTGCCACCCTCAGCTAGGCATAGAGTAGTGAGGCGCGCCCACACTGAAGTAGGCCACCAGGGCATGAGGAAGACCCTAGATAGGATCCAAGAGGCTTATAAATGGCCCACCATGAGAAGAGATACCTATAATGTCTTAATCCGATGCGCTAGGTGTGCTGTAAACAGAGTGGGTAGGGCGCGTGTACCTCCTACTGCGATGCCAATAGCAAAATATCCTGGTCAGATACTGGGAATGGATCTCTGTGGTCCCTTCCCAGTCTCTGATAAAGGTAATAGATACATCTTGACTGTAATAGATCACGCAACTGGCTGGGTAGAAGTCAAACCCATACCATCCAAAGCAGCTAAAAACATTGCTGATTATCTGGCTAATGAATATGTCCCTAGGTATGGCCCCCCAGAGGTGCTCATCACTGACCGGGGACTCGAATTTATGAACCAGCAAGTGGAAGGGTACCTTAAATCCATAGGCACTGAAGTAAGGCATTCTACAGCTTTTCACCCCCAGACAAATGGTAAAATTGAAAGATTTAACAAAACTTTTAAAAATATACTAAGAAAATTCATCAATGCAAGACCAGCAGAGTGGGAGAGCCATTTAGGTCCAACCCTCTGGGCACATAGAGTCTCCACTTCTTGTGTAACTGGTTTTACACCATATTTTTTAACTTTCGGCACCAATCCAAGATATCCCTTTTCCAAAATATTCCCCACTCCCGAGGGAACAGAAGATGCCGTACTCAGTGAGCGCCTACAGGCCTTAACAGATGCATTCAGAGAAGCTGCTGAGCGCACTGAGGCCAGTAGAGTGGCTAATTATGAGAGATTAAGGGCCAGAGCAAATGCAAAGGATCTAAAAATAGGGGATCATGTGGTGGTGCTATCAGGCACCAGCGCTCCATTGGATCCCAAATGGGATCATGGTTATGTAATAACGGGGATAAGGGGTACCACCCTAACTATGAGGGGACCCCAGGGTGAACGCAGGCGTATAAATAGGGATAGGGTAAAAATGGTATCTGGGGAAATAGAATGGGATGTACTGAGAACTAGGCAACCGAGGGCGGGTCAAGGAAAGAGAAATAAGGCTCGGAGACAAGCCCAAAAAGCTCAACAAGTTCATGTTCCACCACCTCCCCCACCCCAGCCTAGGGCAGTGCCCGACACTGTTTATTTACCCATACCAAACATGCCTCCTCCAATTCAGATAGAACAGGAAGACCAAGCGAGAGCAGAGCAACCAGAGGACGAGCACATGCATGTGGAGGACGAGGACCAAGTGCCACGCCCACCTCAACCACAACAAGTGCCACGCCCACCCCAGCAGCGACCGCCGAGGGAGAAGGTGCTAGTACTAGCTTCACCTAAGCCAGTTACATTGCGCCGACCCCTGCCACCAGCCGTTGCTGTGGAGACTGCTCCCCCGCGCACACCACCACCAGGTCCTGTTACAAGGTCAAGGGCAAAAAGAGGGAGGATAGAGACCCCAACCAAGTGCCCTAAACCCAAGGCTTTGACCACCACCTCTGAATGCACTGAAAAGAGGATCAAAGTGTTCCACCCTCTAGGCTCTACTAAGAGGGAAAGGCCTGACTCCTCACCAAACCCAGCCACGCCCACTTCACCCGTGCAGAGGCCGAGGAAGCTGCCCTGTATACCCCCACCATCGCCACCACCATCACCACCACCTACACCCCCACCCCCACCGTCACCCCCACCACAGCCCCAACCATGGGAGTTCGACCCAGGGGCACCACCAGTGACAGACTTCTCTCAACCTACACCTTCCAGTCCCTCCTCATAATCACCCTGGCTATGATGGCTAATGGCGATTTGTTTGAGGAGGAAGGGGTGTTGGTGTATGAGGAGGGGGAGGTCAGAGCCCTGACCGCGACTTGGACAACAGTGATCGTTCTACACCCCCCCACGCCCCCTCCTGTCAGTGCTTGGGTCTCCGTCCTAAGAAGACGAATTGGAGAACTCAGACAGGCGGAGGTTGTGCGAGACAGAGATGTCAGTGCCTGGGAGGAGCACATGGGTTTCCTCCAGGCAGAGATTCCAACACCAGTCCAACAAGACACCCGAAGGAAGAGAGGCCTATTCAATTTTGTGGGCTCGCTAAGCCGTGCCTTGTTTGGCACCGCTACTGTAGGACAGGTGAACGAATTAAGATCTGCAGTACAAGAAGCTCAGGCTAGCGAGAGCGCATTGGCCCATTGTCAGGAAGAGATGGTGTCGGTGTTGAATCAGACAAGGCTCTACATGACAGAGAACCGCTTGGACATCGCGCAGCTCCAAGCTGCAGCAAGTAACATCTCCCGCCAAGTGGCAGACATTCTAACACAGTTAAATGGTTTCAGTAAAGATATTCACAGGATTCATATGAAAAGGGAAGTGGATATTCTATTGCAGCGAGTGAGTAGGGCGGTGGAAAATTACCACCGTCAAAACGAATTATTTTATCGCCAGCGCATTTAGCTGGAAAGGGGATTCTTAACAGACCAGATTTTACCACTGGCCTACTTATCAGAAATATTGTCTAAATTACAAGAAGGGAAACATTACCCCCCACAAGATAACCGCTGGTATTATAGACACCTGAACGTTCGACTATTATTAGACGGCGAACAGGAGCTAATATACCAGACAGTAATTCCGGCAGTTTCAGGCACTCAATTTTTACACTATAGATTAAAGTATTTTCCGGTCCCATATGGTGCTGACCACCTGAGAAAGTTGGTAGGAGAGGAGGAGGTGGCCCTAGATAGCATATCCAGCGCGTCATTTCTTCCTCAGCACTGTATCGGGTTTGAACCCCAGATTTGCTCAGCTGCAATAGAGCATCTAACCCCGACCTGCGAAACAAATATTATTTTAGGTAAAAAGCCAGACCTTTGTAAGGCGCAGATGGTAAAAAGAAATAACTTAACAAACCAAGTGTTTAGAGAGGGAGAGTCCATTTCTTCTGTAATTCTGGCTATTTATGAACCTCTGAACCTCTGGAGGTGCCCTGGGCAGAAACCAGTGATACAAACGTATCACCGGCATGCCAGGGTGATTTTAGAAGGCGGTTGTCTCCTGGTTGGAAAGGATTGGCGTGTAAGTAGCATCCAACGCCATGAGTCCCATATAACACTCCCCATCCCCAAGATTATGCCCCTCCCTGGGTTTAATCTGACTTATGGCAAATTATCCCTTTACCCCCATTTAGATCAGCAATTGACTTTCCTGCCAAGAGCTGAAATACCCTTACTCGCCCTGACAGATTTTCCTAAACCCGTTTCCCCCCTGATTTCCTCCACCCCTTGGTCTGAAAGTTCTATCTGGGGTATAGCCACTCTCATCCCCACTCTCCTAGGAGTCATGACCCTGGGAATAATCTACCTCCGCCGAAAGGGGCTCGCCCCAAGAGGTAAAGTCAGCCTTTTGTGTTGTCTGAGGAACCTTAAGCCCCGAGAGAATATCCCAATAGGACCCCCAACCCACCACCCTGTAGCCCTAGCCCTCCAAGACCTAGATCGAGAGGAGGGAGAGGCCACTCCAGGCGCTAGGACTGGCTCTCGTTCCCTCGAGCATATCCCTGCCCCCTCCCCCGCCTCGCCATATTACGCTGCCAACTTCGGACTGACCAGGATGAAATAATTAGTCTACCAATGTTTATTTGGTTTCTCTGGGGTAACAAACACTTTTTGAACTTGTCTGTAACTTACTCTTGTTTAATATTTACTATTAATATTTGTTCTGTCCTCTTCTCGGGTGCGAGGGAGATCACAGAACACAGAGTAGTATACCTGGGTGAAATCCATTTTCTCTCTCGGGAGGAAATGGTGGAATCCGTGGACAAGGATCCAGCCCAAAAAGGTATTTTTATTTCAACTCTCATTGAGAGAAGTTGTTTTTACACAAACAGAATCGGTCGAGACAGAGGAGCCTGAGAGGAAGCACCATGGAATCGAAGCCCTCACCTTGTCTCCGACCATTCTGCTTTGAAGAGGTATTTTTCCAAGTAATAAGAGTTTATACGTGATGCTACAGTAAAGTCGACATGTGTTCTGTAGTGTTTGAGGTTAAAAATGGAAATATTGTAGTGTTGACTACCCAACCGCTCTCACTCTCCATGGCCAAAGGAGGAGAGAGAAAGAGACGGGCGTCCTGTCGGTCAGCGACGAGGTCCAGCGGGGGCCTCGGCTGACCGGCCGGGCAGAGGAGACGGCGGTGATGACCATACTTGAGAACTTTGTGTGTACTAGCTCCGTACAAAGGAAGACATTTGACAGTGTTCAGAAGCACATTTAAAAACACAGAGACTTCTCTTACATAATATTCGACTAAAAGACTTTTTAGTGCAGGGTGATGGTCTCTGATATAAATGAACACTCTTTTTAATAGAACCACTCCCTTTGGAAACTTTCCATCTTGACCCGTTAGGTCTACAGATATAATAATTTATAATACTTTTACCTTACCCTTTTTATGATTTTGTGTGTGTAAATTATGTAACCTTATTTCTATTTCTCTTGTTTGGTTGGACTGGGTTGATCAGTGGCTAAATATTTTGTTCGAAAGAAAGCTTTCAACAAAAATAAAATATGGGACGAATGTAAAGAACTGAAATCTTTAGGCCCAAGATCCAACCTATTTAGCCCTGATCATGGTCGGGGCATGCACGCCACACATGGCCTGGCCAGGAGGGAGGGGGAGATGAGCCACTCAGGGCTCACCCCGCCTCCCCCAGCCCGACCCAATTACTGTATCCACTGCTCGGGGTTAATCAAGAGGGGGGAAGGGCTAAGAGGGAGGGGGGCTGGCACGAGCCTTGGGATCTATGAGTAAGGGGTGGGAGGGGGAAGGCTGAGGAGAGGGATCCAACTTGCATGCACTCCATTTATGGTCTCTGCATGGGGAGCAGAGGTCGGCGTGTGGGCAAGGAAGATCCTCTCTCCCTCAACCAATTAGAGGGAAGGGGAAGAGCCAGTGGAATATTTCCTGGGTTTGATTATATGAATAATTCATGATTTTGGAGTATAAAATAAAGTGAAAGACTCGGACCTGGGTACTCGCTGAGTCACCACCGCCTAGGCCGAATCCAGACGAACTACAACCTCGGACTTCTTGTCTCACTTCTTCATCTTACTGAACCTATGGGCTAAAAACCCTTAGACTTCTTTACAATATGTCTCTGGATTTTGTATGACTGAATCCTTTGGAAGATCGTTTTAAGTTCCTATTGGATATATTTCTTTCATTCTTTCTAGTAGGCGACATACAGTTCTGTTTTATTTACATCTCTATCTGTTACTGTTTTGTTTCTCAACATTTGACATGGCTGACTCCACACGATATAAGTGCCTACATATGGCATATATATTGATGAGGGAAAAGACCAAGATTGAGGCAGACCTAGGGTTATTTTTGGGGAAGCCCCTTGCTTTGGAATCAGTAGTAGAAGAAATTAGTCCATCAGAGATATGTGTAAAGAATTTAGAAAACTCAAAACGAGCATCTGAGCTTCTTAGTACCATAGTCACCAACTTACAATGTGGGAAAGAAAAGATGTTTAGCAAATTTCTTGCTTTCCTTGAAGCAGAAAACACTAAGTCTTGTTCATTTGATTTGCTAAAAGCTCAATGGCAGGATATATATGGAGTAGATGAAGGACTGCAAGCAATTGTCAAAGCTGTATCTGACAATAAGGATAGTGATAAAATCAGAGAATTGGTAGATGAAGGAGGCTCCCAGCTACAGCATGCATTGTTCCTAGAATCCCTGCATCATGTTGACCCATCATGTGTCAGACCTGGTGATCTCAATGAAGATGCTTTAAACAAGGATGTGTTATTGTTTCTGTATATAGCCAATAAAGCTAAACCTGTAAACTTGGTACAACTGATTGGAATACAAAATAAAATCTTTGCTATGGAGACTAAGTCTGTTGCTTTGGATTCCTCTCCTACCTCTGTTCCAAGGTCTGAGCTCGTCAACAGTTTGAAACCTGAAACCAGTGAGCAAGTGATTGAAATTCACAACAAGATCTTTCTGACAGACACCAAAGCTTTTGGGTTTTTTCCTACCTCAGTCCAAAGGTGTGAATTTGGAATAGGAAGGTTGAGGCAGATTGGTCCAAATTTAGTCACATCACCAGTGATTGATGAAATCATCAATAGCCTGACTGAATACTTAAATCCAGATGAACATCAAAGGATAACCTCATATACTATCTCAGGAGACAGAATGCAGATGTTATCTGACATAATTCAGAGAAAATTGCAATGCCAGGATGGTTATCTGTTTGAGAGGTTTCTTATGGTTCTTGCAGGAATAGATCCTGATTTGTTCATATGTCTTACTGATCAGTCCCCAACAGTGGAAGAGGTCATAGCATTCATGGAAAATCATATATCTAAACTAAAGATGGCTATAATTGACAAAGGCCATCAAACAGATAAAACAACTGATGCACCAATAGATTTAGAGAAGAATTACATAAATTTGAGAGTGATCCAGACAAATAAATGTATGTCAGCTGCTCACTTGGATCCTGACCACCCTGTAGCATATCAGGCATCTCTATCAAGAGGGAACAGAGATATCGAGGATGTTGTTCAAATGATGGGAAACAATGGACAGTTTTGTCTCATAGAAGGTCGCTGTGGCATAGGAAATACGACCATGTCACAGCACCTATGCAGGCGTTGGGCAAACAATTGCTGTCTGAAACATGTCAAGTTTATTTTTTATTTTCCTATCAGGAGATTGATGGTCATGAAGAAGGAACTCTCAGCATATGAGTTGTTAACAAAATATGGATTATTCCCAAATGAATTGCCTTCTAAATTATTAGAAAACTGGTCAGAGTATGTTCTCATAAATCTCGATGGTTTAGATGGGTTGGTGAAATTCTCAGACAAACTGCTAAATGTAAGAGAAATCTATGACATCCATGAGAAAGGTACCCCTGATGAGATCTGCCTAAACTTACTCATGCGAAATTTGTTGCCCAAATCAAGTCTTATTTGTACATCAAGGTCTTTTGAGGAATTGAAGTATCTAAGACCGGATGTGAAACTTGAAGTGATGGGTCTTACCACCGAAGGAATTCATGACTTCATTGACCAAAATGTTCCTGATGACAGCAAAGAAGCAGTAAAATCAAATCTTTTAAAGAATCCAATAATGTTGTCAGTCTGTTCCATCACATTCTATGCTTCACATTTGTGTCAAATATTGTCAAGAACTCCCACATCCCTGTCTTCTAGTGACTTTGACACCTACACTCGACTTATAGCATTCCTCATTAGGGAATACCCCAGGAGGGAGCATGGGAAAAAAATAGATCAATCTGTATTTGACAACTGTTACAAAACACTTGCAAAATTAGCACTTCATGCGGAAAGTGGAGCAGAAAACAATTTGACAAAAATTAGTTTTGATTTTGACCTCATCTCCGAGATTTGCTCCCAAGAAGATCTGGATGCCATTATAGAAGCAGAGAAGAATGGCATCATTCACATCACTGAATTTGTAGTTGATGGAGTGAGTAAGAACATTCTTGAATTTCCTCATCTGTCAATCCAAAAATTCTTTGCTGCACTTCAGCATTTGAGAGACGGAAGTGCTGCATCAGAGGAGTTCCTACAAGGGTTGTTTCAGGGTGAAACCCTGAACATGCTTCAGCTATTTCTATTTGGAGCAGCATTTGACGACAAGGAAATTTCTTCCTTGTCACATATAAGGCAGATGATAGGGGGGTTGAGTGGCAAGGAAAATCTGATGTCATATTTTAAAGGGAGTCTGTCACCAGATATGTCAATGAGTGCACTTTTGAAAGCAACCCAACTTGGTCATGAAGCACAAAATGAAGAAATTGCCAAATCAGTTGGCCAGGTAATTTCCAGAGACGGTGCAATTATCATTAAAGATATACCACTGAATGCTCTAGATCTTAAAGCTCTGGCATTTGTGTTCAACCATTGCAGTCTAACAACCTTGAATCTTGCAAATACAAATCTTCATGATTATTCAATTGAAATATTAGCTGATTCACTTAGAGGGAAATTAAAATCACTGAATTTGAGTTACAGTCAAATGAGTGAGAAGGGTCTGACCTCTGTGAGAGACCTAGCACAATCAAGTCCTGAACTGGAAGAGCTTGTGTTGGATGGTAACAATATTAATGATACAATGCTAGAAATCTTGATGTCTGGTCTTGGGATAAAGAGAGATAAAAGTGGCAATGGTGATAACAGTATATTGAAAGGTCAGGTTCCCAACAATGGAAAAGGACAAGTGTTTGCTCGTAGTGCACTACCTCATGTACCTCACGTAATTGCTTGTAGTAGGCTGAAATATCTGTCTCTGAATGACACACAAGTGACCATCCAGGGCGTGGAACTGCTTGGTTACAGCATAGATACTCTTCCAAATCTCTCTCATATGAGTTTGACTGGAACAAGAATTGAGAGGCAAGAAACGTACAGATTTATAGAAATATTCAGCACCTGCTGCAAAGCTTTGAGAATAAATCTGAGTGAAGAGGAAATCATTGTGGAGACACTTCCAGGGCAGGAAACTTGCATGGGGCACATCCTTGATTTGTCCAGCAGACAAATGACGGATCAAGATGTAGTTAAAATTGCTCCTTTAATGAATCGGGACGTGTTTACTGAGATAGATCTCCACAATAATGAAATAACCCAAGATGTCATGGGACTCCTTATGTTGTATTGTTTATGCAGAACATTTGTAAAATCTATTAATGTCTCAAACACCAATATTCCAGGAGAAATGCAAGAAACCCTTCTACATGTTGAGAGATCAAATTGTATTGAAATTGATTTATCATTAACATTGACATTGGAAAGCATGTATTGTCAATGTTGGAGTCAGTAATGCATAAGATTCAAACACTCATATTGTGCGACAGTGGAATAGGAGATGAAGAATGCTACATCTTAGCAGAGACTCTCAAGAACACAGAATCCATTACTAATATTAAACTTTGTGGTAATGGAATAGGCAGTAAGGGAGGCCTTGCCATAGCCGAGGCTCTCAAGGTCAACAACTTCATCACTAACATTGGTCTTAGTGGTAATCAACTAGGAGATGAAGGAAGTCTTGCTTTAGCAGAGGTTCTCAAGGTCAACAACTCCATCACTAACATTGGTCTTGGTTATAATGGAATAGAAGAGAAGGGAAGCCTTCACTTGGCAGAAGCTCTCAAGGTCAACAAATCTATCACTAACATTGATCTTAGCTATAATGGACTATCTGAGGAGGGAGGTCTGACTTTAGCAGAGGCTCTCAAGGTCAACAACTCCATCCTTAACATTGATCTCAGTAATAATAGAGCAGGTGAGAAGGGAGGCCTTGCCTTAGCAGACACCCTCAAGGTTAACAGCTCCATCACTAACATTGATCTCAGTAATAATGATATTGGTGAGAATGGAGGCCTTGCCTTAGCAGGGGCTCTCAAGCACAACAACTCTATCACTAACATTAGTCTTAGATATAATGGAATAGGCAAAAAGGGAGGCCTTGCATTAGCAGAGGCCCTCAAAGTCAACAACTCCATCACTAAAATTGATCTGACTAATAATAGAATAGGTGAGAAGGGAGGTCTTGCCATAGCAGAGGTTCTTAAGGTCAACAACTCTATCACTAATATTGATCTTAGTAATAATGGAATTGGTGAGAAAGGAGGCCTTGCCTTTGCAGAGGCTCTGAAGGGCAACAACTCCATCACTCATATTGATATTAGTGGTAATGCAATAGGAGAGGAAGGAGGCCTTGCCTTAGCAGAGGCTCTCAAGCTCAACAACTCCATCAGTTACATTGATCTTAGTTACAAACAAATAGATGAGAGGGGAGCCCTTGCCTTAGCCAAGGCTCTCAAAGTTAACAACTCTATAACTAATATTGATCTTAGTTATAATAAGATAGGAGAGAAAGGCTGCCTTGCCTTAGCAGAGACTCTCAAGGTCAACAACTCCATCACTAACATTGGTCTTAGTGGTAATGCAATAGGAGAGAATGGGGGACTTGCCGTAGCTCAGGCTCTGAAGGTCAACAACTCCATCAATAACATTGGTCTTAGTGGTAATGCAATAGGAGAGAAAGGAGGACTTGCCGTAGCTCAGGCTCTGAAGGTCAACAACTCTATCACTACTATTGGTCTTAGTGATAATCAAATAGGTGAAAATGGGGGCCTTGCTTTAGCAGAGACTCTCAAGGTCAGTAAATCAATCACTAACATTGATCTTCGTTTCAATGCAATAGGTGAGAAGGGAGGCCTTGCCTTAGCAGAGGCTCTCAAGGTCAACAGCTCCATCACATACATCACTCTTGCTTATAATAGAATAGGTGAAATTGGAGGCCTTGCCTTAGCACAGGCCCTCAAGTTCAATAAGTCCATCACTAACATTGATCTTTGGGATATAGAAATAAGTGAGAAGGGAGGCCTTGCCATAGCAGACATTCTCAAGGTCAATAATCCCATGACACACACTGATCTGACTAATAATGCATTAGGTGAGAAGGGAGGGCTTGCCATAGCAGAGGCTATCAAGGTCAACAACTCTATCACTAACATTTGTCTTAGTAATAATGGGATTGGTGAGAAGGGAGGCCTTGCCTTAGCAGAGGCTCTCAATGTTAACAATTCCATTACTAACATTGGTCTTAGTGGAAATGGAATTGGAGAGGAGGGGGGCTTTGCATTAGCATCAGCTATCAAGGTCAACAACTCTATCACTAACATTTGTCTTAGTAATAATGGGATTGGTGAGAAGGGAGGCCTTGCCTTAGCAGAGGCTCTCAAGGTTAGCAATTCCATCACTAACATTGGTCTTAGTGGAAATGGAATTGGAGAGGAGGGGGGCTTTGCATTAGCATCAGCTATCAAGGTAAACAGCTCTATTACTAATTTGTGTATCAGTAATAATGGAATAGGTGAGAAAGGTGGCCTTGCCTTAGCAGGGGCTCTCAAGGTCAACAGCTCCATCACTAAGATTGATCTAAATAATAATAGAATAGGTGAGAAGGGAGGCCTTGCCTTAGCAGGGGCTCTCAAGGTCAACAACTCCATCAGTAAAATTGATCTGAATAATAATAGAATAGGTGAGAAGGGAAGCCTTGCCTTAGGCGAGGCTCTCAAGGTCAACAATTGTGTCACTAACATTGATCTTAGTGGTAATAGAATAGGAGAGGAGGAAGGCCTTGCCTTAGCAGAGGCTCTCATGCTCAACAACTCCATAACTGACATTGGTCTTAGTGATAATAAAATAGGAGAGAAAGGAAGCGTTGACCTAGCAAAGGCTCTCAAGGTCAACAACTCAATCACTAAAATTGGTCTTTGTTGGAATGCAATAAGTGAGGAGGGGGGCCTTGCCTTAGCAGAGGCTCTCAAGGTCAACAATTATATCACTAACATTGATCTTACTGGTAATAGAATTGGCAACAAGGGAGGCCTGGCCTTAGCAGAGGCTCTCAAGGTCAACAACTCCATCACTACTATTGGTCTTTGTTCTAATGCAATAAGTGAGGAGGGAGGCCTTGCCTTAGCAGACGCTCTCAAGGTCAACAATTGTATCACTAACATTGATCTTGCTGGTAATAGAATGGGCAACAAGGGAGGCCTGGCCTTAGCAGAGGCTCTCAAGGTCAACAACTCCATCACTACTATTGGTCTTTGTTCTAATGCAATAGGTGAGGCGGGAGGCCTTGCCTTAGCAGACGCTCTCAAGGTCAACAATTGTATCACTAACATTGATCTTACTGGTAATAGAATTGGCAACAAGGGAGGCCTGACCTTAGCAGCAGCTCTTAAGGTCAACAATTATATCACTAACATTGGTCTTAGTTATAATGAAATAGGTGAGATTGTATGCATTGGCCTAGGAGGGGCTCTCAAGGACAACAATTCCATCATTAAAATTGCTCTTGGTTTTAATAGAATTGGTGAGAAGGGAGGCCTTGCCTTAGCAGAGGCCCTCAAGGTCAACAACTCTATCACTAACATTGATCTCAGTAATAATCAAATAGGAGAGAATGGAGGCCTTGCCTTAGCAGAGGCTCTCAAGGTCAACAACTCCATCACTTACATTGACCTCAGTAATAATCAAATAGGAGAGAATGGAGGCCTTGCCTTAGCAGAGGCTCTCAAGGTCAACAACTCAAAAACTAACATTGGTCTTAGTTATAATGAAATAGGTGAGAAGGGAGGCCATGCCTTTGCAGGGACTCTCAAACTCAACAACTCCATCAGTAATATTGATCTAACTGGTAATGGAATAGGTAAAATTGGATGCCTTGCCTTAGTAGAGACTCTCATGGTCAACAAGTCCATAACTAACATTGGTCTTACTTATAATGAAATAGGTGAGAAGGGTGGCCTTGCCCTAGCAAACAACTTTATCACTTGTATTTGTCTTAGTTATAATAAAATAGGTGAGAAGGGAGGCCTTGCCTTAGCAGAGGCCCTCAAGGTTAGCAACTCTATCACTAACATTGATCTCAGTAATAATCAAATAGGTGAGAAGGGAGGCCTTGCCTTAGCAGAGGCTCTCAAGGTCAACAACTCTATCACTAACATTGATCTTAGTAATAATGAAATAGGAGCGAACGGATGCCTTGCCTTAGTCGGGGCTCTCAAGGTCAACAACTCCATCACTCACATTGATCTTAGAAGTAATGAAATAGGAGGTATTGCCTTAGAGGAAATTAACATACCCTCCCTCAGTATAGATTATTAAGTAGAACAGCTTGGTTGGACCGTATGTATTGCAATATATTGCCACTCTTTATCTCTCTTTCCCCATTTCTAGTTGGTTGTGCTAACCAACACACAGGCCCAGAACTTTTCTCAGTTGATTTGTAGGCCAAGGTTCAAGGCATATAACTTTTGTATATTATGGGGATTTGTTGACTTCAATGATATGGAAAATAGCTCTATTCAGGCAGTAGAGGACACCACACTTTTACCCCTAAACTATATATAGATAGATTTTCGGTGCTACGCTTCGCTATGCACCTTGGGATTCCTATGCCAGAAATGAGGTGAAGAACGATACACAGACATGCACTAAGGTTAGCTCGAGATTTATTTGACCTCTTCCAAATGATTTTAAATGTCCTGGAATGATTTTAATTATGGTAACTTGTTGCGAGAGAAACACAGCGAGGGCGTCGCATGGTTCAATTTAGCGCTTAAGTTTATGATGACCATGATAAGCAGTTTCAATGCTTAGCAGAGGACGTAGCATCATGGCATGACATGTCCCCATGACAACGCTGGCCTATTTTCAGAATAATCAATGAAAACCAGAAGGATAAACTGGGTCATATGTTTCTTCCTTAGCGACGAATGAAACATATTTCTTCCCGCTTGCTGGCCTATAACAAGCCTATACTAAGTCTATGGACACTCTGTTTCAGAGGTGAAATAATATTACATACATTACATTGGTTGTTAAATTAGCATTCTCGCCTTATTAGTGCTTTCACATTACATTTTGTGTTACAAGACCTTTTATTGGCATGTGTGATTACTTTATTAGGGATACCATGGCAAACAGGGTAACATACCTACTTCAGTATAAATTCCACCTCTTTCCAGATGTTATCATTATGCCAAGTCAATGATTGTTGTTACAAAAAGTGAATATGCGGTATGGTTAATTGTGCCTGACCCATTCATTGTATGTATTTTTAGTTCTTATTGTTATGCCAAGTCCTGTTGACTGATGAATTTGTAACACTCATGTGTGTACTATGATTTTATGAAAGTATATGTTATAATGTATGTGTAACACAGATATATATGCCAGTAAAATTGGGAAAATCAGACAACTTGGTAGTTTTATCTATAGGTTTAATCATAACTTTAATTCTCACTTAATGATTAAATTTCATAACATTTTCTAATCTCTGTCATGTAGTTGTACTTTCACAACCTAAGAGATTAAGAAAACCAAAGGACGGGCACAAACTCAAAGACCTGACTCTGGACAATAGTTTGTAAACCATTTGTACAAAGAACTCTGACGAATAATAACTCTTTCAATTCAATTTATCAGTGACTAATAAATTTAGGTGCTATGTGCATACTATGTAATCCACCTTAGGTGACCACCCTTGGGACTGAGCCATTTACAGTTATAATAGTCAGATGGTCTTATTATCAGGGCTAGTCAAATAGAAGAAAACAAATTCGGGCCGAGAATAAACTGGTCTTAATTATGGGTTGGGCTCTTTATTGAGATAGTAGTTTAAAAATGCACTCCCAGCTATGCATGCGCAAATCTGCGCAATTTTTCCTTTTGCCACATACACCAAGTATATGATAAACCCAAACATGTCCCTGTATATCTAAGAATTCCGAATCCATTAAAAGCATGTAAATAACAAAAGAAGTGGTGCATTTTTCAATCGGTGCGCACCGAATGGACGTCCATTGGAGTGTCTCTCAACCAGAGATTTCACAGGGATTTCTCCCTTGTTAGCATACGTCATATATTGGAAATGAGGGTGCACTATATGCTAATGATCTCAGTTGACTTCATTAGCATAGTGCAACGTTTTGTGGAATTCCGTTCCACATGTTAAACAGATGTTTGTTATTTTCGTTGTAAATTGGACTTATTGATTGAATTTTAAGTGCCAATCGTCAGACCATAGTCAGACCCAACTGATGGGTATGTTTGTTTGTTTCTAACTGTGACCAATAACTTGATTGCCTTCAAGTCCATGTGATGATATTTCAGGCCCTTCGACCTATATATATTAATGTTTCAACACTTGAATTCATTTGCCTATATTTTAGGCTTTTCCAAGCCCCATTATTAGAATACAGTTGATAAAGTGTACATAAAAGTATATATAAAGTCCTATTTCATAGTAATATATGAATGTTTTTCTTGAGTCCTTTGTAACACAAATGCCCTAGCTTAATTTTAAAAATCCGCCCCTGCCGCACAAAACTAAATACAGAGAAGCAGTCAAATGAGAAATATACATTTTATACAATATGATTATGTATATACAGTATCCCAGTGTCCAGCCCAGTTGAATTTTAAGTACCAATCGTTTCATAATTTTGTCCCTACTGGTGATTCATTGCTTAGTAAAGCAAAATGCCAACTGATTGGTATGTTTGTTTGTTTCTAAATGTGACCAATAACTTGATTGCCTATTAAGAACTGTAAAGCCTATTTTTATAAACCTTATCTTAAGGGCCACTTGTCTGATCAGAGTCATTTATACATGTCTATAATAATGCCTCTACTGGTGATTCATTGCTTATTGAAGCACAAGCCTGATGGGTCTGTTTGTTTGTTTCTAAATAATAATAGACCCTGCGCACACGCATGCATGTGACTAGGGGTTTCCCACTACCCCTCCTGTCTTGAATGGGCACTTACAGGCCAGTCATGCACTGGTATACAGAGCAAAAACCGATACCGAATTTGTTACTTTTAATCAGTTTTTCTTCATTTAAATTGTTTCTCTAGGACATATGATAGGTTTAGAGTGTTTATCTCAAGGATAGTCATTTCATTTCATGATCTTCAACAGCTGGTAATGCATATTTAATATGCGGGTTCCTCTGTATTTTGCTAATGTGTCGTTGTAAGCTGATAGGTCAGGGTTACTCTAGCTCTGCTAATATAAAGCATTTAACATGTTGTAACAAGTATCAGAAGTAGCAGAGAGTCAGATGACATTTCAAGTGGCGTACATTAATAGAAAATGTGTCAATCATGTGTCCATGATAAATGTGTCCCAAGACTATATAAAATCATGAAAGGTATTTTTGAAAAAGGATATTTTTGTGATTAAAATGCTCCCTTTAACTTTTAAAGTCATGTTCATGTATATTATATTGAATATTGCTTATAGCACTGGTTGCAATTGTATATAAATGATGAATATTAATACAGAAATCAGTAGGTTTCTGAGCATATTAATAAACCACATATTTCACACTACATCTTTTGATATTGTCTATTGTGGCAATGGTGGTATGTGAATACAAGAATATTATGCATATAAATCAATCAAATAATGTTAGTTATACATATAGATAACTGGAAGGATAAAGTGAAATCCATCACCTTCTCTTAAGTTTACTATCTTTTACATCAGATATGAGATAAATGTGTTTGCGACAAATCATATGGTCTATTACTTTTGTCTATGTGTTTTATTGTCTCAGCTAGCACTTTCTCCTTGATATTGCGTGATATAACAATGTAAGAGAAAGTGCATGTGTCTCACTTGACCAAAAATCATTGTGACCAAACCAATCAAGAAAACCGCTTTACCTCATTTTAAACCACTTTACCTTATCAAGGGGGATATTGTTTACCTAATTGTAAAGCCAATGCAATGATCAGTGTAAAGCGACTGAATGATTTCTGTACCACGCAAACACATTATGGGCATCTTCATTAAAAATAATCAAAGCATTTCCACACTTTTTACTTCCAGATATATAGCTCTAAGTTAAATTTATTACAGTATATACCTGGGTGCTGTATGCATTCACTAACGTATAATTTGTCAAACCTAGCAAACGTTTATGAACTGAAACTCCGAATCCCACTTTACCTCATCATGTATTAGTAGGTGTAGGCACAGTGAACAATATTTATTTTAAAAATTGGCACATTAGCACCTGCAATAAACACTTGAGACCTACTGACATGTCTCCTCATGTGTAAGGTAGATGTGTCTTATCGCCTAATCAATATCCATATCATTATAATGCGAATATATATATCAACTATATCTATGTTATGTGTTAATACGAAAAATATGTGTGAGTGTTCATATTGAATAGAACGATTCCCTTCAGTTCACAACTACTCTTTTGGTATACCAACAAAATATGCTTAGGAACTGCAATTTTTAAGTGATTTCTCCCTTGAAATCGATGCCAATTCTTTGAGACGGGAATCCGGGTATTTACAGGTGGCGCTACGATCGGCGGCAAAAACTCGGGTGAATACACCAGCTGAGTGCCATAGGCGCTAACGCTAAAATACCTGTTTTCAACCCCTTTGAAACCATACATAAATGGGTCAAAATGCTATGATCTTACATGAATATATCAAGTATTGTTCATACATTGCAGTCATTGGTTCCGTTTTTCCGACAATTGTGTATAATTTAAGAAATCAAGGGGGAAAGTTGGAGATTTTAAGCTTGGTTGCTATGGTCGTCAAGGGCTGAAGTCCCGGCCCCCTGCTCGGCAGTGGGGTGAAAGTAAACAATGGCTGAAATCTCAGCATTACTGACGATTTTAGGCAATGAATGTTGCGGAAATGTTGCTCATGTTCATTATGAATATATTTTATGATATGGATTTTAATATTATATATGATTAATTATTCAAAATGGCACAAAACTAGTTCGTTCCTAGACATGTGGATGCCCTGTCACGTGACCAAATGAGCGAGGCCGTCTCAAAGAATTGTGTCCACATTTATTTAGGTACCTAATTTGTTTCCCTCTTTACTGATACTAAATATCTTTTATTTGAGGAATTATTGTGGGTATGGAAGCAAGTGGAAAGTCTTTAGGGGCCGTGTGCATTTATTTTCAGCCCGATCCATATGCACTTATAACATGCATGGCATAGCGTCAGTGATTTGTATCTGGGTCAGATTTTCAGAAAATGTACAATTTGCAGATGTACACATTTAGTAATTTCTGCTAACTTCTGCTATAAATGATAAATTTTGGATATATCTGAGTACTTTGGTACCGCATTGATTAAAGTATCGAACAGTTTTGTTACGTTAAACTGCATTTTGAAGCTCATTTCTGTCTTAAATGTGGATTATTTGAGAGGATTGGTGAAGGCGAATTGTACATTCTCTGAAAGGTTGACCCATCTACAGCGATGGGAGGTACAACTCAATATTTAAAAACTCTTATCAGGACATGTATATATATCAAGATATAGGTTAATTTATAACGCCTCAAGTGTTTTGAACAAATCCAGCTTGGTAACACAGTAGTTTATCATCTGATTAAGACACATGATTCCTCAAGTGTTTGAGTGACACGATAACGATTTATGTTGAACTTTCTCAAGTGTTTTGATCATGAGTCAGACTTAAAGTTGCATTGTCAGCTATTACGACTAAAAAGATCTTACCGAATTTACTCTGCTTATATTATAGGATATAGGACTAAATTCATGTTCTGCTACTGTAATATGTGATGTGTTTCAGGAAAATGAGTCATAAGTCGCAAAAAATGATATTTTTCAAAGTTTTTTTTTCACGAGATCTCTTTATTGGAAAGTTCTGATTTTCGGAGGGTTTAGCACTTATCGTCATATAAATCCATGGGACAAATTTCAAGACATTGTATTAATTATATCATTGTGTTGTGAAGGCCTTTGTATGGAGTATATTTAGTTACTTTACTGGTATTTACCCAGCCAGAAACATTGCAAACTTTTTTTTCCAAAATAAAGATATCAAACTTAAAATATAGAAATACATGTTAGGTACCCTAGTGTTTACTATCATTGGAATCGGCTTGATATCCTCTTTTCAGATATTGTCATATCTCAAAATCCATATCTAGCGACTTATGACTCATTTTCATAAAACGGATCACATATGTGATGTGTTCCAGGAAAATGAGTCACAGGTTGCAAAATTGATATTTTTCAAAGTGTTTTTTTTTACAAGATCTCTTATTGGAATGTTCTGATGTTTAGGGGCTTTAGAACTTATAGTCATATGAATCCATGTCGCAATTTTCATGGCATTGTATTAAATATATGCCATCGTTTTGAAGGCCTTCGTATGAAGTATATTTAATAACTTTACTGGTAATTATCCATCCAGAAAAAAATGCAAATTTTGTTTTCAAAAGTAAAAATATCAAACATAAATTACCATTTCGAATAGGATGATATCTCAGAATCATTTTTTTGCGACTTATGAGTCATTTTCCTAAAACGGATCACATATTCATCAACATATTTTGAAGTCGAATTAGCAGAGAGAAAACGGTCGGCGCTGAACGATAGAAAAATAATTAGTGGACCCATTCCAGGAAAGAATTTTGGCGGTTCCCAGAAATACAAACAACGACTTATAGATATGAGACTTATATGAGAGCAAATATAACCAAACAGAATTTTCCTCAATTCTAATAAAATTGCTTAAATAAGTTAAATATCAATAGGTTAGTAAAGCACGGAAAAAAAAGTAGAACAATCTTTTGTTTTTGACCAAATTAACTTAGGGTAAAGTTTGAAAAAAACTATTTCCAAGCCCATGATCATTTGTGATGTGTTTCAGGAAAATGAGTCATAAGTCGCAAAATTGATATTTTTCAAAGTGTTTTTTTCACAAGATCACATTATTGGAATGTTCTGATATTTGGGGAGTGTGTCACTTATAGGTATGTCAATCGATGTATCAAATTTCAGGACAATCTATGCAATATATCCTTTCGTTTTAAAGGTCCTCATATGGACTACATTTAGTTATTTTACTGTTTATTAACCCCCAGAAATATTGGAAACCTTTTTTTCAAAAACGAAAATATCTAACTTAAAATCTAGAAATACTTATTATTTTATTATACTGTTTACTATCATTGGAATCGGCTTGATCTCCTCTTTTCAAATATGGTGATATCTCAAAATCCATTTTTTGCGACTTATGACTCATTTTCCTAAAACGGATCACATTTTATGATTACACTGATGACTGACCCCCAAATTACAGTCTGTAGTAGAAAGCGCTAATTAACTTTTAGGGATCAGGTGATTCCCATTAACACTTTTAGCCTTAGCCTTAGCCTTAGCCTTAGCCTTAATTGTGGTTAAGCTTATCGCTGTATGCGGTGAACTGCATCGCGAGAGGAATGTGGCTTTCTGGACAGGACTGTACACTGGAACCACGCTAAAAGCAACCACTCTTGAGACTGAGCAATCTTTGGTTGCATAGTGAGATGATTGCAATACTAACATTCTAGGGGTTCCAATGGAACTATTCTAAATCGACGATGATAGGAACGTGATATTCTTGACAATAGTATTTATTAGATAAATTTTGCTTCATAAATATGTCATATACTTTTATGAATTATTTAAAGTTATTAAACATTGTTGTAGTTTGAAGACAGTAGAGACAAGCTCTTCATTATACACACAATATGAATTATTATTATTATTATTATTATTATTATTACAAGTTGAACCGCACTAACTGCACATAGTGTCACACACCGAGCTCTGTGCGCGGGAAAAGCGTTGTTAAGGACGCGTTACTAACGTTGTATAAATTAGAGGACGTTATCCGTCCTAAAATATTGCGTCCTGATCGTTGTTCATAGTTGTTGACAAACATGTCTGGATGAAAGGCAGGCCAGAAAGATTTCAGGAACATATTTTATATCAAATTAAAGCTTGGACGATTTCCTATCCAATTATGCATGCTGTATGGTGTATGCGACATATCTTGAAAATCGAGCAAACCCGCCGATTACGAATGCCGCAAAATCCCTTTGAAATATACAGTATTTCCACTATTGCACCCCCTCCCTCCGTTTGTGCTATGCTATTACCTTGTGTTACAGTGACAGTTGTGTGGGAGGAAATCAACTACTGGAATAGCCTTACATACACGGCGGGAAAACCGAAAATCCGAAAGTAGTACACATATCCATACGCGAGAGTTGTTCGGCAAGTAGGCCTAAGTAGTTCTGTGTTCAAAGCGTAATTAAACAATAAACACCTTTTTTATTCTTGATAAATGTACCTTTGGATTGAACGGAACCTAACAATGATTCACTCAATGTTTGGGACGCTGAGATCTTCCCGGTATCCCACCAGGAAATAATAATTATTAAGAACATATACAATGAAATCGTGATTACATGTTAAACATTATACTTAGTATTAATAATTACGGCTTGCTTTTGATTTGAGAAAGAGAAATGGCAGTGTCCTTTGATTGTCTTTGAGTCCGCGTTATTTGCCAATAGTATGCAGATTTGATTTTATCTCTTCTCGCTGACTAGTAGGCTACCGTAATTACAACAATTTAAGAGAAATACATTTTATTACAAATGTGATGTGTTTCAGGAAAATGAGTCATAAGTCGCATAAAATAAATTTTGATATATCATTATATTTGAAAAGATTAGATCAAGCTGATTCCAATGATACTAAACAGTCTAATAATCTAATAAGTATTCTACATTTTTAACTTTGATATTTTCGTTATTGAAAAAAAAGTTTCCAATATTTCTGGGGGTCAATAAACAGTAAAGTAACTAAATGTAGTCCATATGAGGACCTGTAAAACTAAAAGATATATTGAATAGATTGGCCTGAAATTTGGTGCATTAATTGATATAGCTACAAGTAATCAACTCTTCAAAAATCAGAACATTTCAATGATGTGATCTTGTGAAAAAAACACATTGAAAAATATCTATTTTGCGACTTATGACTCATTTTCCTGAAACACATCACAAATGTGTAGTTCCACGACACATAATGTGTCGTTAATGTGTGACCGAGAAAGTGAGGACACAAAATCTCTATGAAATTGATGAACTTTTAACACTAAATAAAAGTTGTTATGATTGTTGTCTTGGTAGTATTAAAAATATTTTGAATATGCAATATAGTTATAAGTCGGATCTATGATTTTAAGTCCGAACCGATGTCTTCTTAGGAATATTAAAACTGGAATGTTGTAGATACTAGCAACAAGTTTGGAACAGGAGAGTGAGGACTATGTCCGATGCTATACCCGAGCTTGTTTGACCCTGCTGGGAACCACAGTATGGGGTCTGGTGGAGGAAATCGGGGAAAGGACCATAAAAGGCCAATAGATTTTATTTTCACAAATCAGGGGTACTGGTCCCGAGCTATAGATGTTCTGAACCTGATTGTCAACTTATAAATCAGATTTATGCAATATGTATACAATAATGAAAGAAAATTCACTTGCACCTCCAAAACGGAAAATGAGAGGGGAGACTGAAGGCCCTTTAAGAACTTACAAACAACCTCGGATGAAAGGGGTGACCGCCTGGGCCATCAGATTCCAAGATAAGATGGGGAAATTTGTTACATCTTTCTGCCGACCCATGAGTTGATACTCTTTTGAATTTACTCTTGTTGATACTAGCAGTGGGTTTCTAGCGATAGTAGCAAATAAACGATTTGTCAATTCAATTCAGACCAGTAAATCATGGAAATATATATAAGTGTTTTTATTTCACATTCATCATACAATTACATCAATAATGAGAAAAAGGTCCTTCTCCCTCTTTGCACGCATAGGTCTTCCGAGAGTGCCTTAGATTGTTCTTTTTATATTCAAATAAGACACTAACTTAATTAAGTGCTTATGGATATGTTGTTAATTTCAATTTCCGATGTTTATATTCTATACACTTATTCATACAACTATAACAATCTAATTAACCTTAATCATACATCACATATGTTTAAATACAAGTTTAAACGCTTTTAACACACTTTTAGGGGGTTTAAATGCAATTATGCCATGATTTATTCTGAACAAATTCACTGAAAAATGCTACTAATTATGAATTATCAAATTACAGTATGACTACACTAATTGAAGTGTGGACTATACTAATTGAAGTGTGGATTATTATAATTGAAGTGTGGATTATTATAATTGAAGTGTGGATTATTATAATTGAAGTGTGGATTATAGTAATTGGACTTGGATGCGAGTGCAATAGTATGTCCTCTCTTGAATGCCGATGAATTATTAACCTGGGCGTTTGAATGCTGATGAATTATTGATGATGATTTATTGACGTTATCTGCATGCCGATGGATTATCATTATCCTGCTGGAGGCTTGTGGCTGTTGTGTTAATTGCCTCTTAATTAAAACCAATACTCCCATGAGCTTAAAGAGCGACGACCAAACTGATGACTTAAGCATAAGGAAGTGTCTATCATGTTGACTGCTTGGATTTCCTTTGAAGAATGAAAGGTGGCAAGAAATTGTTTCCACTTTTATACTTCAAATCAAATGTAAATGGTCAGTCCAAACACTAAATGTAGGGGGCGCTTCAGACGTCTCGTTTGCACCGTCCACTTTCAAAAGTTATATAAGCAAAAAGAAACTCTTGCCACCTTTTAGTGTCTAGTGGAAAGCCAAGCAGGCAACATGTATTATTAACATTAGACATTAGAATATGAATGGAGCCTCCCGTCATTTGCTTATCAGGCATGTGGCTCTGTGATAAGGTGGGCAAAATGGTCCAGTTCCAAATTGACTAGAGTTTGGAGTAGCATTGGTGTATGGATATATTATAATCTCAGAAACAGCCTAATGAAGTGCTTTCCCCTGTGACCATACCCAGCTGTTGATTCAATTATGGAGCCTCCTGTGATGAGTTTCAAAGAGCGACCAGCCGGAAAATTAGTTTGATGGTTGTCCATACCAAAATGATAATCTAAGTGTAAGGAAGTGTCTATAATGTTGACTGCTTGAATTTCCTTTGAAGAATGAACGGTGGCAAGAAATTGTTTCCACTTTTATACTTTGCAGAAAAATCAAATGTGTGCACTAAGGAGTGAAATGGGCGTGGCCTATTCCGATTGGACCATAGTACTGGGATTTTAACACTGGCCTTCCATAATCTCCGAGCGCAGCTCGCTGACGTCACTGTTTGGACTAGACTATTGAAGATTTAACATGGACAGCTCAGCTATATTAATGACAACAGAAAATTAAACTATTTGGGTGAAAATAAAGGATCTGCAAATATTTAAAAAATATTATTCTGTTCGCTTCTTCATGGAGAAACAACTCCCAGGCACTAACCCTTACCGGCTGTTGATTAGATTAAAACATCAATGAAGCCTCCACTAATTTGATTATCTGGCATGTGGCTGTGTGATAAGGCGCCGGCAATTAGTAGATAAAGACCACTGGATGGTTATTTTCAAATCGGCTAAAGTTGCCAGTAGCATTGTAGTATCGACTCAAACAAGATAAGATATGCGCATGCGCCATTACTTTTTGGACCGAACCCATGGGATCGGATATATATAGTCAGGGCAGGAAAGATGGGTAAAACAGTGGCCACTCTAACGGGCCATAGTCGTTGGGAGGCGGCAGCTCGTTTGCTGGGATCAGGCGGCATAATACAAAAAGATAGATTACTTAGATCATGTTTCCATCATAGAGATAGATCTTTTTATGTTGGTGGGGCGTCTATCGTTTTGAGTCGATTGGAATAAAGCTGTAATAAAAAAAAGGAGATAGATTTCTGTTACAACTTTTATTAAGACACTAAAGACAAAAGTAACAGAGACTACATGTAGACAATTATTGTCGACAAATATATTTCATGAGGATACCAGCAATACATTTAAAATACATTTCGTTTCCCAGTTTTATCCCAGTTTTATTCAGCCACGGGGGAGATAAGAGGGCTAAAGGAAATGTCAAACTTCACTACACTATCCATGGCACGCAGCTCAATTACTTGTAAGTTATAAAAACAACATCAAAAGAGCAAATCATGAAATGGATATAAAAGAAATTACTTGTGATAAAAGTTCACTAAACTAAGCATGGCACTTTGCTGATTAACTTCTAACAGAGACATCAGAAGAACATGGCATAAAAGGGATATAAAATGAACTAGTTGAGATAAATGTTCACTAAAATAATCATGGCACGTTGATGATTTAGTTCTAAGAACGACATCAGAAGAACGACGGATAAAATGTATTTAAAACAAAATACTTGTGCTAAATGTTCACTAAATATGCATGGCACGTTGCTGATTTAATTAATCCAACTAGATCGGAATAAAACAGCTTATCTTTGATGTCAAAGGAACTACTTATGATATATATTGACTGTGGCCCCAGCCTGAATAAAATAGGTATGTCCTTGCTGGTTGACTTGATCAGTAGTGGTAGGAAATAGACATTTCCTGTTCGCATCTTGGCCCTGGATGGGTTGTGAAGCAGATAAACGTGGTGAGCGCCTCGGAGGGGGGGTTGCCATGGAAATACGGGGAGAAGGTAAGACGGCAGCAACTCGTATGGTGGCACATGGAGATGCTGGAGGAACATTTGGAGATGCTGGAGGAGGGGCGGCTGATGGCTGGGGTGCAGGGGCACGAGGCTGATGATTTAATCCAAGGGCAGATGATAATTGGTGACTCATGTCACGCCTCGTGCCCTCGCTGGTGGTGGAATATGATTCGATTGATGACACACATGTCGCCCTAATAGAGTGATTAGTGTAATCCTTTGATAGGCGAGCTCCTTTGGATATGGTCAGCATGAAGTCACCTATCGTATTAACCCCCACAGGCAGTGGCATGTACCATGTGGCCGACCTTTCATAACTTGCTTTAGGCCGCTGAAAAAACTCTTCACAATCTAGACTAAGCTTGCCTAGATACAATTTCAATGTGGAAAGGGGGCATCCATCACCACCTGTCGCCGACATTCTTTGCTCATGATCAGAATGGTGGGCATTAAGGCCTACATGGTTTTTTTCAGCCGGATTATGGTCAAGTGTGGCAAACTCGAAGCCATCTGCATCATTACCAAAGACAATATCGCTCCTCTTGAAGTCTCGGAGGCCCTCCCTCCCTCTCCTGCCAAAATGCAGGCAGAATTCAAAGAAAACTTTCAACTGGAGAGCCTTAGGGTTAGCAGTTGAAATGACTCCAGAGGCGTAGATCTTGTCGATATCTGCCTTCGATATGGGTGTGTGCTTCTTGGATTTATCCAACCCTTGTTTTTTGGCCTTTCGTATAGCACCTGTGGAACAAAATCCAAATATAAGTAACATAATTAATTCAAAAGCAAAACGATATGATCGGCACCTTTCTCTTTCTAATGCCGAATCAAGCATCAAAGGAGCCTCCACTAATTAGATTATCTGGCATGTGGCGGGGTGATAAGGTGGCGATAATGATTATATCAACAACACAGACTTGCTCTTTACCAATCGTCTAAAGTTCCCAGTAGCATTGAAGTATGAATAGAATATTTAGCAGTCACGATATATGTATTGTGCATCGCTTTCTGGTATCTAAACGAGCAGATTTACGTTAGCAAAATAACATTGCTCCCTATCACTAAAATAGCTATATCGTAGCCATTCCTGTCAGATTGTATTTCATCTTCATTAGCAATATTATATGTATATGCCATGCCATTAGTCAGTCTGTTATTCGGAGGATAATTAAAATATAATTACCTGAAATAACTGCGTTGGATGAGGCGAAAGCAGGGCCAGACATGATGTTTATCACCCTGTTGTGTGGCGGTTCGCTCAAGTGCCTATGAATACCTGACCTGATGCACCTCATCGATGATAGTCCATATTTTTCTTTTTTCAATGTCCTGACTTCTGCATAGAAGCGTGACAACACTTTTGCCAATTCTTCTTCGGGGAGATTCTCAAAGGACTGATCCATGCCTGAGTGTTTAAGCCATCCTGAAATAGGAATTATTGAGGGATTACTTTAAATTAAATCTCTTATAAAATAAACATGTAATATGCTCAATTATTAACATTAACACAGTTATATACATTATAGGCAAAGAGTATAATTAGTGGCATTTATTGGTGAATTCGTTTCAAATAAATCATGTAAAAATTGCATTGAAAAGCCCTTAAAGTGTGTTGGCATTCACTATACAAATTGGAATTACAGAAGAATTAAATGTGTGCGGTAAGGAGCAAAATGGGCAGGGCCTATTGAGTCGGCTATATAAGGATAAGGGGTGACGTCGCTGTTTGGACAGTACTACTGGGAGTTTAACACTGGAATTTGATAATGTCCAAGCATGGCGGTGTGACGTCACAGTTTGGACCAGACTATTGGACATTTAACATTAAACACTCTGACTCTTCTTCTAGCTAAGAAAATGAAGTTAATCAGACGTACAGATTAGAAAAAATGATTAGATTTTAGACAAGTCCAAAACATTTGAACATACATATAATCGCTCTCTGCCAATTGGAATTAAAAATATTAACATTTGCAAAGGGTTTAAAACATTATTTGACTCTGTACAAACCTTGGATAATGCGCACAGACCAGGCTGTCTGCTGGTGAGTTGAATCAGATTTGGCATCGAGTTGCATCTGCCCTAACTCCTGATCCGACACAGTGGCGAATCGAGGCCCATCCACATCTTGTACATTGCGTTTTGCTGCCAGAGACCGTTTATTGCTCTTTTTCTTGGGCCCTGGAGGTGGCTTAGCAGCAGAAATAGGCGCGGGAGCAGGAGCAGGAGCAGGAGCAGGAGCAGGAGCGGGAGCAGGAGGAGGAGGAGGAGCAGGTACAGGAGGAGAGGCAGCCGTAGAAGGGCGTTTTCCAACTCAGCTTCGTCTGGGGAAAATGGCTCCAATGCCTTGCTAACTGGAGGAGCTTCTTTAAAGTCATCCAGATCTGGATCCCTTGCTGGTAGTCTATGTGGGTTGCAGACCGATCTGGCAATCCTAGTAGTGGTGGGGAGGTTATCAAAATAATCATCTTGCGAGAAAAATTCCAACCAATCTTGGTCGTTGGGATTTGCTTGATTGCCACTTGCTTGACTGTGCAGCTCCTCTATCTCCTCGCGGATAAAAGAGAGCTGCTCCTCAGGTTCTGGCTCTTCATCATTGCTGATTAGTGGGTTGTTTGGAGTTATAAATCTTTGGATGTCCTCATCCTCCAGTGAATCGTAAGCCAAGTTCAACTCTGATAAATCAGGAGTGCAGGAAAGGCATAGGTTAAAGTCCATCTTCCTTGGTGGCAGGAGATGCACTGGCTGTACGAGGGCATAAGCGGCCTGGAGGAGATGGGCCAGTTGCTTGGTAACGCGATGAAAAGGGCGCCAGTATCAAGCAAGGTGGGCGGGGGTAAACCATGTGTTTCAATTAAGATGGCTAGATAGAGTGAATGATTTCATATCAGTCTGGTATGACAGACCTATGTATGATCTGATGAAGTAAACTCATTACAAAGATTTGCATAAGTTGATCTTATTTATTATTTCAGAAATAATATTCAACTAAAAAGAAAATCCTAATAACGAAAAGTAAAATGCCTTGATTATGGCAATTGAAATATTTTAATCAGTGGATAGAAATAAACATCGCCTGACATTAGACAATAAACGGTGAGAACAGATTGCTTCTACTTTTATACCTTGTGCAGGTGTGCGGTTCAAACGAAGTGACATATGCCCGTACAAGATTGACTGATCTGTAACGGCCCATAGTCGTGGGGAGGCGGCCGCTGGTTAATTACATAAAAGGGTAAAAGGAAATATAACAATACTAGGGAATATAATCAACATTAAACATTACCTTCTACTGGCATTTGCTTTATGTTTACCATCTAATTAATTTAAAAAGGTAAGATTAAAGGATAGGTGAAGTTCTATGAAATTGATTCTTGGGTAAAAATCGCTGAGTTGTCTGTCATCTTTTTTCTTAGATAAAGGCAAAGGAAGTGGGAGTACATTAGGTAGTTGGGGTGATTAATAAGAGTCCGATTGATTATGGATGGGAAAAGGCTATATCAGTTTAGCAGAGCAGAGCCTGTAGTTTGTGGCGATGTTGCCTGCTTGGATTTGCATTGAAGACTGAACGGTGGCAATAATTTTTTCCATTTTTATACCTTGTGTAGGTGTGCGACTCAAACAAGATAACAAAAGCGCCCCCTGTATTTAGTGCTTGGACCGGACACTAGTTTCCTTGGAATTACTATAAAAATAAAAAAAATTTGCTTGCACGCTCATATGAGAATTACCCCTCGTTCAGTCAGTTCTTCCCAGCCACTAACGCTTGCCAGCTGTTGCTTTCCTTCGAACATCAATGGAGCCTCCAGTAATTTGATTATCGGGCATGTGGCAGGGTGATAAGGTGGCGATAATGATTACATCGACAAGACTGACTGGCTATTTTGCAATCGGCTAAAGTTGCGAGTAGCATTGAAGTATGAATATAATATCAGAAAGAAATTAATCAACTACCTTCCCCTAGCATAGATCGAAGTTAAAAATAAAAATTAGCATTGCAACTCCTAATGTTTCTTCTTGCTGGTCAAATCATATGAAAATGATAGATTATTTCCCCACATAACTCCAGTCATACTATATAAATAAAATGATAGTACAGGTCTTATTTCTCCAAAACAACAGATGCTTATTTTTAACCGACTAGCTGGCGCCCAAATATCAAGTGACGGTGGGCAAGTTTTCGACCACGCTTTTATACTTTTTAGGGCTCTGGCAAAAGTGGTCAGTCCAAACACTAAATGTAGGGGGCGCTTCAGTCGTCTCGTTTGCACCGTCCACTTTCAAAAGTATAAAAGCAAAAACAAACTCTTGCCACCTATTAGTGCCGAGTGGAAAGCCAAGCAGGCAACATCAGGCAGTTCCAAATTGATTAGAGTTCTGAGTAGCTTTGGTGTTTGGATATATTATAATCTTACAAACAGCCTAATGAAGTGCCTAACCCTCTGACCATACCCAGCTGTTGATTTAATTATGGAGCCTCCTGTGATGAGTTAATTGGCGTGTCTGTGCTTAATTACGTGTGTTAAAATAGATGAACCATGTGCCTCAACGTGCATAGTGGATTTATATTATAATTCCCTCGACTTCGTCTCGAGGAATTATATCCTATAAATCCACTATCCACTTAATCGGACATGGTTTATCCATTACCTATACAACTCCTCTTGTATAAGCCAATGAATAGCCAAAGTAGTGTAAACAGGGCACGCTTTTGGAGCCATTTTTTATTATCATTCAATCTATCAACAAATCCCGCCTCTCACCAGAGCAATTTAACATCGAGAATACATTTTGTTCTTCTCTTGTTCTTTTTTAAAATTTTTATACTGATCATAATATAATGAAGTCATGACACATTTTTCGTAAGTTAAAACTAGGATCATTAAACTTTATATAGTTCACATCTAGGACAGTACTAAACATTTAACGCTTTTGATTTAACAATTAAACAGATTCATGGTAATCACACAATTAATATATAAACGTGTAGCGTCTGCTGTTAATTACCTCAGTCACTGATTAGAAATAAATCACTTGAAACTCTCTGTCCTTGCTCGCTTTATGGGTCAGATTTTCAAAAAATGTACAATTCGCCTTCACCAATCCTCTCAAATAACCCAAATTTCAGACGAAAATAAAGTTAAAAAATTAATACAGTTCAACCTAACCAAACAGATTCCTGAAGAGAATCAATGCAATCCCGAATATACGTGAATTAATTACTGAAATGTGTACAGCTGCCAATTGTACATTTTCTGAAAATCTGAGCCTTATTCGTCACCCGGACGTGGCCCTTGTTGAACAATGGCCAGAACGACCCTTCAGCTCCACAGGAGAGAAGTATATAAAGGTTTAATAGAAAAGGTAATAATAGAGAAGTATGTACAGATGTGCTGTATAAAAATACTAAATAAAAAAATAATATGTATGGAGAATCAAATGTACCCATTACCTACATATAGGAGAGATGAGATACAGGCGTCCATTATAGATTATAGCTACATTCAATTCTCCATACAATTTATTTGCCACAAGATCGCTCCCGAACATAGAACACAGTTCAAACATTGAATATGTGAATACTGCATGAGTTGCGTAGCAACGAGTGCAATATTCTAAGCGACTGAAACCAATGAGTTAGTTAACAGATTTATTATACATGCTTTCAATCATGAAAATAGAAAACATTTGATTCATAAATTTTAATTTTACCGGTAATCTTAGTAAAAAACAGATTGGTTGCCATGACAACCCCATGTAAATCACTAGTGAAATATGAACTATGCGTAAATAACTCTAGATATGATGTGTTGGATGTCAAAGCTAGGGAACAATAAGCCATCCCACTAATCTGTATAAGCATGGACTACATGGGAAACCAGAGCACCTGGTAAACCAAAGATGTTCCTATAAAATGTATGTAACGCAGACTTGATTATTATATCTGGAACTATCTCCGGATTTTGTGATTCTCACTGATTGAGGACTTGATAAGGCCAATGGTCTATTCAGACTAATTATATCATTGTTTTATAACTTGCGGATTGATTGTTTGATTGTATTGTATTCATGTATGTTGAACCATTGTATTTTAGTTGGCAACAAAACTCAAAAAAAAAGAACTAGTATTAAATACGGTCTACTTCTTGTCTAGTGGAGGCACATTATATTAAAGGAGTTTCTTGTAAAATCATGTAAGCATAATATTGTCATATTAGATCTTTGATAATGTACTGATGATTAAACTCTTATTGTAAATTGTATCTACAGCAGAAATACTTTCGGACATTGAAAGGTATCACACTTGTGAAATTTGTTTCGAAATAAAATCTGTTAAAAAAAAAAAGATTTACAATAAATAATTAATTTAATCAAAACTAATTCATTTCTAGAAATGAGTGGCAGAAGTGGTGAGTGCCCCCCCCAAAAAAAAAAAAAATAACCCCCAACCTCTCCCCCACCCCCCACCAGCTTGGAAACTAAAATTTGTTAAATTTGTTTTTAAAATTAATTTAAGGCCAATAAAAACATTTAGAAAAACAAAACTAGCAAGGGCTGAGCTGAGACAGTATACAACACTTACACACTTTAAAACAAAAACACGTAAAACAAAAAAATAAGTTGGTTTTAAAAATTGGAAAATCTTTCCTTAGCTGACAGAAATGAAAACTTGTTTTTGGTAGAAGGGGAAGGTTCACTGTCTACTGGTTAGGGCTGTTTATTCTAATGATAAACTTGTAAAGTAGAGATAAAAATTGTTGTTTTGAGTTGGTTTTATGAATCACAAGTGTTTGGGCTATTGAGATAATGAGGAATACTGATGTACAGTAAGATAAGACATATTTTAATAGTGACTGACTAGCTGAACATGTTTATTAACAGTATATGCAGGGGTGTCGGAAGCTAATTTAAAATGGGGGGGACAAGGTATAAGTTGGACCTTTTTTCACTGCTACACAGAATGTCTTAAATATCTTAATATTTATAATTGTCATCAACACACACTTGCATGCACACCCAAACACATAGCTGCATATTCATGATAATTATTGTCAGAAGCAAAACATTTCCTGGTTGTTTATTCTTATATTTATGTTATTTTTGTCCATAACATATTATCAGGAATTATTTTGATTAAAATGATTGAAAATACTAAAATATAAATCTCTTGCATTCTTTCTTCATTACCCCAAGGTTTTCGTCTACTCCCACAGCTACCAATACAATGGTTAGAATAAGTATATGATTGTCATATGGACTGAAGTGGAACGAGGGGAGTCCATAGATATAAAGAATATATTATTTCTTAATCCAGGTGATTACATTGGGTGTCATGACTTATTATATATGTAATATTCAGGGTTGTCCCGGAATTGGAGAGTAACTGCCTCTAATAGGTGGAGTAACCAGCTCTGCATGGCCAGAGGCCATGCGGGGGAGGGTGTAGGGGGGTCCCCCCTCCCACTTGGGGGTCTGGGGGGCCACCCCCATGAGAATTTTGAAAACATTGTGACAAAATTGTGGTGTATCAAAATCTGGTGCATTTTGAGAAGTATATTTTATAAACTTCCATGACTTGTAGGGTTTTTAAATGGCAATAATAAATAAAACTTGGATACATTCTTATTTCCATCACTCACTCTCCAAGATACTTTCCACATCATTCTCAGTAGTCAGTCAGGGTTTTTTAAGGTTAGGAGTAGGGGGGAATTGCATGGTAGTAGGGGGGGGCATTTCTGTTTTGAGGCCCCCAGAAAATTTTGAATTTTACATGAAGAATGATGACTTCTGGCGTATTATCATCATAATTTCCATAAGATTTCAAAGTTAACATTTTATACATTTTCCACTTCATGTAATAGGTAACGTCGCCCAGAAATGTACAATTGCTGTCAGAATGGCGAATTTAAAAAGATGGAGAAAGCAAGAGGGGGTGTTCTCCTTGCTGGTGGGGGGTCTGGGGAAATTTAGAAAAATTAGAAGCAAATTGGTGAAGTCTGAAGCCAATTCCAATTACTTTTGAGCTGATTATTGCTGTAAGATTGGTCAGAAAGATATACATAATTTCCTGAAAGGGAAGTGCCAAATGATTATGATAGTATATCTGCACTTATTCAAACCATTTGTCACATGTTAAAACTTAAGGGCAAACCTGAGTAAAAATGTAATGTTTCTGAAACTTAGTCCCCCCCGGTTCCGATGCCCCTGATATGTGTATGTTTGTATTGGTCTCTTTTACACCCTTTAGAAATGCTGTGGCCTCATCCCCGATACTATTGAACCCCAGATCTATGTTAGTTAGTGATGTATTCACCCTCAGAGCCTCCCCTATGGCACATGCACCCTCATCCCCTATACTATTGAACCCCAGATGTATGTTAGTTAGTGATGTATTCACCCTCAGTGCCTCCCCTATGGCACATGCACCCTCAGCCTTTATTCTATTATCCCCCAGATTTATGTTAGTTAGTGATGTATTCACCCTCAGAGCCTCCCCTATGGCACATGCACCCTCAGCCCGTATAATATTACTCCCCAGATCTATGTTAGTTAGTGATGTATTCACCCTCAGAGCCTCCCCTATGGCACATGCACCCTCAACCCCTATACCATTACCCCCCAGATATATGTTAGTTAGTGATGTATTCACCCTCAGAGCCTCCCCTATGGCACATGCACCCTCATCCCCTATACTATTGTGCTCCAGATCTATGTTAGTTAGTGATGTATTCACCCTCAGAGCCTCCCCTATGGCACATGCAACCTCATCCCCGATACTATTGAACCCCAGATTTATGTTAGTTAGTGATGTATTCACCCTCAGAGCCTCCCCTATGGCACATGCACCCTCAGCCCGTATATTATTACTCCCCAGATCTATGTTAGTTAGTGATGTATTCACCCTCAGAGCCTCCCCTATGGCACATGCACCCTCAACCCCTATACTATTACCCCCCAGATTTATGTTAGTTAGTGATGTATTCACCCTCAGAGCCTCCCCTATGGCACATGCACCCTCATCCCCTATATTATTGTGCTCCAGATCTATGTTAGTTAGTGATGTATTCACCCTCAGAGCCTCCCCTATGGCACATGCACCCTCAGCCCCTATACTATTGTACCTCAGATCTATGTTAGTTAGTGATGTAGTCACCCTCAGAGCCTCCCCTATGGCACATGCACCCTCAGCCCCTATACTATTCCTCCCCAGATCTATGTCAGTTAGTGATGTATTCACCCTCAGTGCCTCCCCTATGGCACATGCACCCTCAACCCCTATACTATTGAACCCCAGATCTATGTTAGTTAGTGATGTATTCACCCTCAGTGCCTCCCCTATGGCACATGCACCCTCAGCCCCAATACTATTGAACCCCAGATTTATGTTAGTTAGTGATGTATTCACCCTCAGTCCTTCAGCTATAGCCCTTGCCCCCTCATCATCTATGCTATCACTGTTAAGTATCAAATGTGTCAGCCCAACCCCAGCTTTACTTATCACAAACATCAAAGCCTTGACATCCAACACATTTAATGAAGTATGCTCTAAACAGAATTCACCATTACCTCCAATTACATTGCTGACTTGGCTGCTCAGGGAGTCACTCTGAGCTTCATAGGCCATCTGGCACAATCTCAATATTACATCACTGGACATATCCTCACCTAACATATCATTAAATTTAGTCTGTAGGTATCTAGTGTTCAGACTCGCCTGAGAACTGAAGACATGTCTTCTTACATTGTCCAGTTCTGTGTCTGAATCAGTATCAAATGCTATCCCATACAAGAATAACTGCAACATGTTCAATCTACCTTCCCCAAATATACCATCTAATAGATGTTGTTGTTCTTCACTTGCAGATTGGAGACATTTCATTGCAGCAAAGAATTCTTGGATAGAGAGGTGAGGAAATTCCAAGATGGATTTCTTAGTTCTTCCCATCACTACTTCTGTAACCTGGACTAGGCCATGCTTCTGTGCAGCCTGCAAATATTTGCTAGATTCTTCTGAATGAATTTGAGGAATAGCATTAAGATCAAAACATATTTTGGTCAAGCTATTTTCCAGTTTTTCATCGCCAAGAGCTTCATAAGCTATAACAGATAGAATCTGAAAGGCCCTATTTAAAGGCATGAGTTCAGAAAAAGTTGCCAGAGCTCGTTTTGGATAGGACATTATTAGGTAAGCTGTCAATCGTGTGTATGTGGCAATATCTCTATCTTGCATTGCCTGACGTGCTAAATCTTCACACAAGACTGAAGTGTAATATGTTATTGAACATATTGAGGTCAATATGGGGTTATTTGACAGTGCCTCATGTACTCTTTTTTGGTCATCTTCGTTGATGTTTTTATCAACATAGGAGTGGATCTCACGTGGGGTGAGCCCCATCACCTCAAGATTTGTATCTGGGCTCAGTAAACTCAGACCTTCAAATGGCCTGCTTGTGCACACAAGGGTGGCCCTGGGCAGAAGATTCCTGTTTAGAAGGTTCAGAACTAGCTCTAAAGCAGTTGCCTTGGTGTTTATATCCCTGATCTCCCTGACAGTTCTCAGTCTCTTACCAAGCCCAGTAAGTTCATCCAAGCCATCCAGACAAACCAAAATATGCTTTTGCCAATTCTCAATCCAAGCTGTGGGAATATTGAAAGGATAGAGGGAACTTTCTGTCAGCAATTCATATAGCGACAATTTGTCTTCAAACAAAGCCAATCTTCTGATGGGGATTACAATGACATGTGAGTATGTTGCCAAACATTTCTCCGCCGCCCAACGCCCAGACAGATGCTGCATCATGGTGGTTTTCCCGATGCCGCATCTGCCTTGGACGAGGTAAAATTGAGAAGTGTTGGCATCTCTGGCAATCACGTCTTCAATATTGTAATCACTACTGTGCCTGTCTTGCCTGTGGGTAAGATATTTCTGATAAGCCACAGGGTGGTCCTCACTCAGGTAGGGAATTTTACCTACCTGATCTGTCTGTTTTAGTCTCAACTTTACATAATTCTTCTCTAAATTAATCACCCTATCTTCCCTGTCAGGAATATGTCCTTTATTCATTATAACATTTCTCAGATCCTGAATTCTACCCTCTATGCATGACATGGCTTCTTCTAGAGTTGGATTTCTCTGCATCAATAATTCAAATGTTTCTATATCAATGCCAGCTAGACAGCTTAGAAATCCATCAAACAAAGAGCGATCATTTCTGGCCAATCTTTTCACTATGATTTGACATAATATTGTTACTTTGGCACGACCTACAGCCAGATCAAGTTGTTCTTGCTCACCTGGTATAACATGGTCCCTCAATAGTTTTAGCACAGTCTGTATGTCAAGTGACTTCACCATGTGGGGCAGATGTTTGAGGAGGCTGTCCTTCTCCACATCTCCTGGTGGGGTTGACTCAGTTTGGGAATGAGGCAAGGGTTGTACATGGGGCAAGGGTTGTACATGGGGCAAGGGTTGTACATGGGGCAAGGGTTGTACATGGGGCAAGGGTTGTACATGGGGCAAGGGTTGTACATGGGGCAAGGGTTCTACATGGGGCAAGGGTTGTACATGGGGCAAGGGTTGTACATGGGGCAAGGGTTCTACATGGGGCAAGGGTTCTACATCAGCCAAGGGTTCTACATCAGCCAAGGGTTCTACATCTGAGGATGGGTTGTATGATGGAGAGAAATGTTCACGGCCTTTATATTGGTAAGATTCAGACCCTTCATCATTCCTACATCTTTGTGTAGGACGCCTTGTATAGCGATACCGACGACCCTCTGCTCTTCTTGATAAGCAAGATCCCATTTTAACTTTTTACCTTTTAGTCACTATGTCCTGTTTTTAACAATAAAATCTATAGGAAATTACACAATATAAACCAGGTATTATGTGCAATCATAACAAAAGATTGCAATAGTCTGCAAGAAGTTCAGATGTTGGTCTTGTAACAACGTTGTCTCTCACTGAATGTGGAAACGTGGTCTACATTAAAGTCAAGGACAGGAACTCTCCCTCAGGGCAACGTTAAGTTTTAGCAAATATAGAAAGTGTCACATGGACAATCTTAGAACAAGATGACAAATTTAATGAAATTCTCAGGATCATTTTCTACTGTAGGTTAAATAGAAAGGATACACTGTGGGAGAGTGGTGCCCGAGTGGTGCCGAGTGGTGCCCGAGTGGTGCCCGTGTGGTGCCCGTGTGGTGCCCGAGTGGTGCCCGTGTGGTGCCCGAGTGGTGCCCGAGTGGTGCCCGAGTGGTGCCCGAGTGGTGCCCGAGTGGTGCCCGAGTGGTGCCCGTGTGGTGCCCGAGAGGTGCCCGAGTGGTGCCCGAGTGGTGCCCGGGTGGTGCCCGTGTGGTGCCTGGGTGGTGCCCGGGTGGTGCCCGAGTGGTGGCCGAGTGGTGGCCGAGTGGTGGCCGAGTGGTGGCCGAGTGGTGGCCGAGTGGTGCCCGAGTGGTGCCCGAGTGGTGCCCGAGTGGTGCCCGTGTGGTGCCCGAGTGGTGCCCGAGTGGTGCCCGAGTGGTGCCCGAGTGGTGCCCGAGTGGTGCCCGAGTGGTGCCGGTGTGGTGCCGGTGTGGTGCCCGAGTGGTGCCCGTGTGGTGCCCGTGTGGTGCCCGAGTGGTGCCCGTGTGGTGCCCGTGTGGTGCCCGTGTGGTGCCCGAGTGGTGCCCGAGTGGTGCCGGTGTGGTGCCGGTGTGGTGCCGGTGTGGTGCCGGTGTGGTGCCCGAGTGGTGCCCGTGTGGTGCCCGAGTGGTGCCCGAGTGGTGCCCGAGTGGTGCCCGAGTGGTGCCGGTGTGGTGCCGGTGTGGTGCCCGAGTGGTGCCCGTGTGGTGCCCGTGTGGTGCCCGAGTGGTGCCCGTGTGGTGCCCGTGTGGTGCCCAAGTGGTGCCCGAGTGGTGCCCGAGTGGTGCCCGAGTGGTGCCGGTGTGGTGCCGGTGTGGTGCCGGTGTGGTGCCGGTGTGGTGCCCGAGTGGTGCCGGTGTGGTGCCGGTGTGGTGCCCGAGTGGTGCCCGAGTGGTGCCCGTGTGGTGCCCGCGTGGAGTCCACAATCCTGTGCCCAGTATGCTTGCTGCTGTATGAACTGGTGGCAGGGCAAACAATACAGGGTCTCAGCGGGCCTTGGTGAGCTGGAAAATCATTATTTCTTTTTTAAAGTTTCATTTCCCCACGATTTCACGATTATGATATATTTCATGTCGAGAAACTAGGCAACAGTTTGATTGATACACTTTATATGAACACAGAAACTGAACATCCATTTAACTTATACATATCACTTAAACAACGCCATTGGCGATACCTACATAAACCCTTTTTTTATTTTTTGTGGCGGAACTAAAAAGAGTGTACAGAAGCGTTACAAAATAGAAACCTTGAGTTTAGAAAAATAAATTATAGACATTTTGGTCGAAGGGCCTGGAAAATCATGACATAATATCTGTTCCAGCGAAATTAGTCACAAGTCGCACAAAATGACATTTGAAAAAAAAAGTTTGCAATATTCTTGGGTAGAGTAATTAATATACTTCATACGAAAACACAAATATATTTATTACAATGTCCTGAAATTTGGTGCATGGATTCATGGGACTTAAAGGGCTAAACCCCTTAAGATCACAACATTTCAATAAAGAGATCTTGTAAAAAAAAACACCTTGAAAAGTCATATTTTGCGACTTGTGACTCATTTCCCTAAAACACATCACAATTATGAAACAACATAATTAAAGTTTAACATATTCTCAACAACCTTAGTGAAATCTAAGGAGAAGATGGTGGAAAGATGCATGTGTAAAATCATTGCCCTTTTTGACATATGAATATATAACTATCTCAATTTCTTTTAGAAACAATGCCAGGAATTGGTCGAGGGCATTGCAGGTCTCTCCCGCCTGAACATAACATTCTGAATAATGGTACTGTCAGACATGGATATTATATTATTATGTAATGATTATTAATTATTAATGTTAATGATGTTGATAAACAAAGCATGTAAGATGTTAATTATATTATGTAAGGTACCATCATGGAGTGACGCCATATGTTAAAATCGAAGTTATTTATGGACAGTGGGGACCCAGCAGGGGGTCCTCATTTGCATAAGTGAGTAGCGTCACTCCTGAGGGGTTGAGTATAACATATGTGATGTGTTTCAGGAAAATGAGTCATAAGTCGCAAAATTGATATTTTTCAAAGTGTATTTTTCACAAGATCACATTATTTGAATGTTCTGATTTTTGGAGAGTTTCTCACTTATAGTTCTGTTAATCGATGTCTCAAATTTCAGGACAATCTATGTAATAATATTACATAGATATATTATATCCTCTCGTTTTAAAGGTCCTCATATGGACTACATTTAGTTAATTTACTGTTAAGTGACCCCAGAAATATCAAACTAAAAATCTAGAAATACTTAATATGTTATTAGACTGTTTACTATTATTGAAATCCGCTTGATGTCATCTGTTCAAATATAATGACATCTCAAAATCTATTTTTTCCGATTTATGACTCATTTTCCTGAAACGGATCACACATGTGAATGTTCTCGCCAAGGCCTCCTCGGTGAGGGTTAATAAACCAATGCAGCAGGACCTCTGACCTGACTCACGCTTATCCAGACCTCACAGTACGGTTTTCTCCAAGAAATGCCTACATTAACTAAACTGATCTAATAATCAACTCAAATCAATTCGGGGATCAATTGTGATGTATTACAATGTGTTAAATGAGTCACAAGTCGCAAATAAAATGGATTTATAAGGGTCCTCGGATATGGTATATGGGTCAGATTTTTAGAAAACGTACAATTTGTCTTCACCAATCCTCTCAATTAACCAACATTTAAGACGAAAATCAGGTTCAAAATACAGTTCAACATAACCAGACAGGTTTATTGAATGAATATAATACAGAATATACTCAGATATACCTAGTATTTATCATTTTTCACTCTAATTTAGCAGAATTTGATCGTTGTGTAGAACTGTAGATTGTGCATTTTCTGAAAATCTAACCCATATATTATGGAACATATAGAGTGTTTAATGAAGCCTCCAGGTGGCGCCACTAGACACTGCCTATCGCTGCCCACACATTCAGGCAGTCCTTGTCCAGCTGTTGTGCTGACCGGAGGTCTGATATCGCTGGACTTAAATTCTCTTTTTTTCTTGAACAAATCAGATCCAGCGGATTACAATGATGGTAAACAGTAGGACATGATATGTCTATATTTTAAGTTTGATTATTTTAGTTTTGAAAAAAAAACACCACTGAAGAAGGAGACAACGCATCTCCGAAACATGTATGGTCGTGAATGAATAAACAACAACAAAAAAACTTTATCGCTCAGTGTCTTATTGGGTATTGTGTCTTTCTTATACCATCTTGAAAAAAAAATGTTTGCAATAATCTGGGCGAACCTTCATTACTTAAGTAGTTAAATATGCCTCAAAAAGTGACCTTCGAAATGAATATATATATATATTTGTGATGTGTTCCAGGAAAATGAGTCGACTCTATAGGGTGGATCCGAGGACCAAGATCTCAAATGCCCCATGCGATTTTGCTCGGCGATTTTGCTGTAATTGCTGCATTACTCCCTATACCTCACACTACAACATTTGGGTAGTGTTTCAGTGAATGGGGCTCTTGAAGTTTCACTCTACTCACTGGGTTAATAAATTGGTAAGAGAAACTGCCTTATATCAATTCAATGTGAACAGATGTTCTTGATATTGACATTCATAATGATTCATAATAATTCATGAATCCTATTTGAAGTTTTACATCAATACCAACAAATTCTGAGACAGGAATTATTCAAATTCAATGTTGCCTGTCTAGTCCCTCATAGAGAGCCTCACGCTCCACACATGTTTGTGGTTGAGACCGGGCGACGGGAGGCGGTCCCCTAGCTGCTACCATAGACTCATCAACCAACACCATTGGGTCAGATTTTCAGAAAATGTACAATTGGCAGCTCTACATGTTTAGTAATTTCTGCTAAATTCTGCTAAAAAATGATAAATTTTGAGTATATCTGAGTATATTTGGTATCGCACTGATTTAAAGTATCAGCTCTGTTATGTTGAACTGCATTTTGAAGCTCATTTTTGTCTTAAATATGGGTTATTTGAGAGGATTGGTGAAGGCGAATTGTACATTTTCTGAAAACCTGATCCAATTTTGTTGTCAAAAATCGGATCCGGCCTAGGGCAAGTCACAAGTCGCAGAATTGATATTTTTCAAAGTGTGTTTTTCACAAGATCCCTTTATTGAAATGTTCTGAGTTCCGGAGGGTTTAGCACTTATAGTCATATAAATCCATGGAACAAAGTTTGGGACATTGTGTTAAATATATCCTTGCGTTTTGAAGGCCTTCGTATGGAGTATATTGGTTATTGTTATAGCCATACTTTGCGACTTATGACTCATATTTATCCATATTTCCTTACAAAATGTCACCATATGAAATACTTGATAGTCGTAGGTCCATCTGACATACCTTATTACTCTTTTCTCATATTTATATAACCCTAAGCCTAAGTCGATTGCAGTAAAAAGGCAATCAAAATTAAAGGTAACTGTCGATAGAAATGGAATTAGCTTTTCATATAGACATGTCGACCCTTTTGTCTCTTCATATTGTATTTTTGAGTTACTGGACAAATAAAAGATTATCTTAGAAATTATCTTATTTTACTGGTAATAACCCATCCAGAAACATTGCAATTTTTCTTTCTCCAAAAATTAAAATATCAAACTTAAAGTATAGAAGTACTTATTAGGGGGTCTGACTAAAAGACGCACAGCACCGAAAACCCGCACAGCACCCGCACAGCACCCGCACAGCACCCGCACAGCACCGCCGCTACTTGTGCACTAATATTAGACGCACCACTTTGCCCATTTGTACATGAAATATTCTTCTGATCACCATGATATTTAAGGATACCAATTATTGAATACGGATCCCAAAAGGCCATAAATATGGGTTTTATAGCTGGAATAGTTTTACGGTAAATAGCTGTCGAAGTTTGTGTTACTTAGATTAAATTACTGTCATTAAATTCCATGAGGATCGGTAGTGCTAAGCTCCAAATCCAAACACTAGCGACTATATACAAGTCATATATCATGATATTTTGTAATATTTGTGGAAACTACTGGTGGTTTATTTTGAATTTATGCTTGCGAGAGAGAATGGGCAACTTTATTAAATACTCAATAAAAGGAAGATCAACGCAAATTAATGTCTTATAACATATATGAGTAATTCTCCCAAATGGGCTGCATTTAATTGATTTCTGGAGGCTATTTTTTTTAGAAAAAATAAAATTCGTCAAATCTCTACGATCTTTGGCGTACGTATAGCAGGAAATATCAGCATTATGCAGACGAAGTTTGGGATGGATGGGGCAAATATTTCGATTCCTACACCTATGCTTCAGAAACCTCAATTTTCCCTATTTTTTTGCCTTATTTCGGCTATATTATACTGTATATATGAAGTAGGCCTGCCTCAGATCTTCAGAAAATGTACAATTCGCCATCACCAATCCTCTCAAATAACCCACATTCAAGACAGAAATGTGCTTCAAAATGCAGTTTAACATAACAGAACTGATACTTTAAATCAATCTGATACCAAATATACTCAGATATACCCAGTATTCTTCATTTTCCAGCCTTATTTAGCAGAATTTACTGAATGTGTAGAGCTGCCAATTGTACATTTTCTGACGTGTGTACTTACCGAGTGCCCAACGCCCCCCGTATACGTGTACGTATGGCCCCCGTATGGCCCTCAGCCTGCTGCCCCAGGCCTACTGTGTGTACGTATGGCCCTCAGGCTGTCGCCGCTGTGTGTACGGTACGTATGGGCGCCCACTTGTACGTTTGGTGCGGCTGCAGGCGCGTGTGGTGGTGTGTGGTGGCGTGTGACTGGTGCTGGGCCGTGATGCGTGCACTCCTGATATATGCTGGGTGGTGGCGGTGGTGGTGGAGGTGGTGGTGGTGGTGGAGGTGGCGGTGGTGGTGGTGGTGGTAGTGGACGTGACCACAGCAACGTACAATAGAAAAGATGCACACTGCAAGCAGCATCCCTCCCCAGCACCCCTCCTCTTTCTCCATCTCCTCCCTCTCCTTAAATTCTCCTCCTCCTTCTGCTCCATCTTCTCCTCCTCTCTGTCTTCCTAGTCCTTCTCCCTCTCCTCCTACTCCTCCATCATCTTCTCCTCCTCCCTCTCTTCCTTGTGCTCCTCCACCACCTCCTCCTTCTCCTCTCCCTCTCCTCCTCCTATTCCTCCATCACCACCTCCTTCCTCTCCTCCTCCCGCTCCTGCCTCTCCTCCTTCTCCTCCTCCTGCCTCCTCCTCCTTCTCCTCCTCCCTCTCCTCCTCCCTCTCCTCCTCCCTCTCCTCCTCCCTCTCCTCCATCTCCTCTCCCTCTCCTCCTCCTATTCCTTCATCACCACCTCCTGCCTCTCCTCCTCCTGCCTCCTCCTGCCTCTCCTCCTGCCTCTCCTCCTGCCTCTCCTCCTGCCTCTCCTCCTGCCTCTCCTCCTGCCTCTCCTCCCTCGCCTCCTCCCTCTCCGCCTTCTGCTCCTCCCTCGCCTCCTGCCTCTCCTCCTCCGGCCTCCTCCTCCTGCCTACTCCTCCCTCTCCTCCTCCCTCGCCTCCTCCCTCTCCTCCCTCTCCTCCTCCCTCTCCTCCTCCTGCCTCCTCCTCCCTCTCCTCCTCCCTCTCCTCCTCCCTCTCCTCCTCCCTCTCCCCCTGCCTCTCCTCCTCCCTCTCCTCCTCCCTCTCCTCCTCCCTCTCCTCCCTCTCCTCCTCCCTCTCCTCCTCCTCCTCCTCCCTCTCCTCCTCCCTCTCCTCCTCCTCCCTGCCTTCCCTCCTCCTCCTCCTCCTCCCTCTCCTCTTCCCTCTCCTCCTGCCTCTCCTCCTCCCTCTCCTCCTCCCTCGCCTCCTCCCTCTCCTCCTTCTGCTCCTCCCTCGCCTCCTGCCTCTCCTCCCTGCCTTCCCTTCTCCTCCTCCTCCTCCTCCTGCCTGCCTTCCTTCTCTCTACTCTCCTCCTCCTCTCCTCCTGCCTCTCCTCCTGCCTCCCTCTCCTCCTGCCTCCTCCTGCCTTCTCCTGCTTCTCCTGCCTCTCCTCCTCCCTCCCCTCCTGCCTCGCCTTCTGCCTCCCCCTCCTCCCTCTCCTCCTCCCTCTCCTCTTCCCTCTCCTCCTGCCTCTCCTCCTCCCTCTTCTTCTGCCTCCCCCTCCTCCCTCTCCTCCTGCCTCTCCTCCTCCCTCTCCTTCTGCCTCCCCCTCCTCCCTCTCCTCCTCCCTCTCCTCCTCCCTCTCCTCCTCCCTCTCCTCTTCCCTCTCCTCCTCCCTCTCCTCCTCCCTCTCCTCCTCCCTCTCCTCCTCCCTCTCCTCCTCCCTCTCCTCCTCCCTCTCCTCCTCCCTCCTCCTCCTCCTCTCCTCCTCCCTCTCCTCCTCCCTCTCCTCCTCCCTCTCCTCTTCCCTCTCCTCCTGCCTCTCCTCCTCCCTCTCCTCCTCCCTCTCCTCCTCCCTCTCCTCCTCCTCCTCCTCCCTCTCCTCCTCCCTCTCCTCTTCCTCCCTGCCTTCCCTCCTCCTCCTCCTCCTCCTCCCTGCCTTCCCTTCTCCTCCTCCTCCTCCTCCTCGTCCTCTCCTCCTCCCTGCCTTTCCTTCTCCTCCTCCTCCTCCTCTCCTCCTCCCTGCCTTCCCTCCCCCTCCTCCTCCTCCTCCTCCTCCCTGCCTTCCCTTCTCCTCCTCCTCCTCGTCCTCTCCTCCTCCCTGCCTTTCCTTCTCCTCCTCCTCCTCCTCTCCTCCTCCTCCCTGCCTTTCCTTCTCCCCCTTCTCCTCCTCCTCTCCTCCTCCATGCCTTCCCTCCCCCTCCTCCTCCTCCTCCTCCCTGCCTTCCTTCTCTCTACTCTCCTCGTCATCTCCTCCTCCCTGCCTTCCCTTCTCCTCCTCCTCCTCGTCCTCCTCCTCTCCTCCTCCCTGCCTTCCCATCTCCTCCTCCCTGCATGCTTGGTT